>LWEC01000585.1:0-38548 GCA_002116305.1 Penicillium italicum | reverse complement strand
GGGGGGGGAAGGCGGGGAGCATACCGTAGCTGCCCGGCGTTGAGCCGGCCATACAAGAAGAAGGTCAAAGAATTCAAAAGACAATAAGATCTTCTCCAAAAGCATATCCAATTTTCTCAGAACAAAGCATTTTGGCCGGGGAGGACCATCTTAATTTTTTAACAGTTGAATACACTGAATGTCACCACATGAATGGGTTAAATATTAAAATGAAGGTTCAATCCTTTCAAGTTGAATTTAAATAGTGGAAGTAACACAGTTCACCTAATTTGTGCATCAGTTACGTATTCTTTGACATTGTGAGCCGTGTTTTCCCACAATTTTGATGTCTCAAATGTCTTGTTCGCCAGATACATTGCGTCTCAATCGATCAGTTTGAAACATGTTTGGTCAAGATAACTTGCTTTCCATGCACATCACGCGGCTCGTAAGCAAGAGCTGCAAATCCGGCCTCTGCTATGTCCTTGTCGTAATTCTCCATGACCCAATGAGCCATCATGTCCATGCCAGCGCAAGCACCACCGGCAGTCCAAAATTTGCCGTCAACAACCCAATTCTTTTCAACCGTCCACTTGACATTGGGGGAAATTTGCCTTGCAATCGCGATGCCTTCATGGTTTGTCGTGGCGTTCAGGCCATCCAGGAGACCCAATGCAGATGCAAAAATTCCACCGGTGCAAGTGGTGAATACGATCTTGACTTCGTTGGCGCGTTCGCGCACAAAGCTTGCTATCGCTGGCGGGATGTTGGTGATATAATCCGGTGCAGGTCCACCGATCAGCAGATAGTCAAGCTTAGGACAAGCAGACAGAGTGGTCGTAGGCTGGGATTGGAAACCTGCGGGATGGGTTACAGGTTCCATTCCATCGCCGATATAATGGAACTCGATATCAATACCACGGTCAGCGATGCCAGGATTGTTGAATTCCCTTAGATAAGGGATCGAGGAACTGGATAGGATATCCAAGGGTCCTGCAACGTCTGTGAGTTGAAATGGAATCATGATAATACCGAACTGGATGGGAGCCATGGCTGGTAAATGAACGAAGGATGGTAGTAGAGGCAAGAGGATGGTAGTAGAGATCAAGAAAATCTACAAAAAGGGTCATACCAACTATTTATATGTATAGAAATAATGCCTTAATAAAACAATCATTTTCTCCTCTTTCCTGTTTCTGGAGTGTTTGATGTCCCCCATATTGCGGGACGGAGGTAGAGTTGTGATCGTTCCGATCCGCAGATCCGCCCTGAGTGGAGAGCCCCGCTTTTTAAAGGCTTAGTCATCGGATCGCGGATCGGAGCCAGAAAATGAACCTTCCGTTCCGTCCTTCACTCGGTGCCCTTTCTCTTCTCCATCCCTATCTCTGAGCACAGTAGCCTCTCTTACATACAGTGGTCCAGCCTCATATATACCATCAGCACAATTTATCGACTGACAGTCGTGACTCCCCAGCTTCGTGATTGGCATGTTCGAGTTGCGCGACCATTGACTTCGAGTTTGTTCTAGATGTACTCTATAGCCACTACAACGGTGTATCACTTTATCATCACGCCGTATTGGAAAATGGTGACCTATTCTCGACGATGGGCTCAATCTATGAAAACATTAAGCAGACCTACGACACACTCAAGCAGTTGTCGCAGAATGATATTGCAGACGATGCTAGCCTAGTTCATGTCACTAGCTTTTCGCCCCCAACACTCGAACACCGACACCGACACCCGTGCCCTGCATTCGCGACTTGGAGGACAGGCCGGCTAGGATAGCATTTCAGTGCCACCAACGAGAAAGACTTGTTTCTACCCTGTCAAAACTTTTGTTTGTAGAAATGAGTGATTATTTTCCATCCAGCACCGCACTCGTCATGAACATTAATTGTTACTCATTATAATTTGTTCTTACTCATTTCAATCGCAATGGTTGACTCGCGATACACGTGCTAATTGGATAATGTGACTCTGAGAGGATTGCATGGGTTGTTGGCACCGTTAGCGTGGATAATTAGACGAAAGCAGAGAAAACAGATAGAGAGAGATGTTAGGTGTAAAGTTGACTTAAAAATCACGCATCTACATAGATTTCCACGTTAGCTCAATTGTTTTCACGCTATGCTATCCATGCAGTCGTCGCCACGTGTGTGTGACTGTCCCATTTGGACGGTAAGGACGCTACAATCTGCCACAAACAGGTAATAACCTCATTTCACTCACCCTCTTTATATGAATCCCAAGCAGTGATTACATTGTATGCTTCAACCAACAAGGCCTGCAAAAAATCATTGATCTGATTGTTAACCTGTTTCTGGTTTCTTGTTCTCCCACCCTTGTTTTTCTACTGCCACGCTGAACTCATCCCGTTGATCCGAAGCCTGACATCCCGAGTCACTCCATCGGTGGAGACAAGCCGCGCTTCCGTTGCATTTTCCTCTGGAAATATCTGAGCCGTCAAAGAGACCTCCCCTTGACCCCCCAAGACCTCAACGCTAGACCAATCCACGAAGATCTGCAAGTCGATACGTTTATCCGCGCTCGCTGACAGTGGTGCGTGATACAAGCTTGCAAATGTCTTGTCAAAAGACACAACTCCTGAATTACGCCGATCCACAAAGATCTCTTTGCTGGTAAAGTTGTACCCGATGAGTGTTTCTTGCTTGAAGTCAGAGCTGGCACGGACGGCTATCGCAAACGTTGATGCCAGAGACTTGTCAGTGTCATGATCAGAAAAGCTTAAGTCAATCTTGAATGCCTTGCCTGGGGATTCAAGCTTGGTTGATCCTTTTGATACAGATTTCCAGGAATGTTTCGATGTTCGATGACTGGCAACACTCTGCCAGCTACGTTGTGGTTGTTGAACAAGGGTCAAATTCCCATTTATCTTCTTCAAAGACAATTGACGGGGAACAGACATGGCGCTTCGCCAAGGGCTTGTCGGAATCAAAGCACCATACTGCCAATTATTCATCCACGCGATCTGGATCACGTCTCCATGAGGAAGTCCGTTGTAACTGGCCGCAGCATAAAAGTCCGGACCCCAATCCATCCAGTTGGCAGTCTTGTTGTCGGAATGGATGCTAGCAAGATCAGCCTTAAAAGTCGTTCCGTCAAAGTCCCCAATAAAGTATTGCGTGCCTGATCCAACCGTGCCAGGTGGACCACCAGGATTGAGTCCCAAAACCAGTACCCATTTCTTGGCTGACGGGTGTCCTTTGATGGGCATTTGAAACAGATTAGGACATTCCCATACGCCGCCGACAGCATTGTAGGGTCCGAATTCGCTGGCCAAAGACCACTCTTTGAGGTTGTCAGAACTCCAAATTAAAGTTTTGTGGAGTGATGCCAAAACTGTGACGGCGACCCATTTCTGTGTATCGTCATGCCAGAATAAGAAGGGATCCCGGAAGTTTTCGAATTCTGCTTCATAAGGAGAGGGTGGGTTATGAATCACAGGGTTCTCGGCATCATATTTTGTCCAGGTCTCGCCCTCGTCGAGACTATAGGCGATTGACTGAGATTGCTGGTCTGCTCGAACCTGTTTCCCACTTGGAAGCTCTTGCAAGATGGGGTACTTTATAAAAAATGGTTATCAGTTTCCATAAGTGATCAAGTGAAAAGGTCATGCAATCGTACCATAGAAGTATACATGGCGACCAAAGGAATCTTTCCGTCAACCCCGAAGCCACTTGTGTTATTCACATCTGCCACCGCACTTCCCGTGAAGTACATCTCGGTGACATTATCGGGATATCCACGAGCAAGTAGAGCAACAGGACGTTCTTCCCAGTGGGTCAAATCTCTACTTGTTGCATGACCCCACGACATATTCCCCCATTCAATACCAGCGGGGTTATATTGGAAGAAGAGATGGTAGGTGCCATTGTGATATAACAGTCCGGCAGGATCGTTCATCCAATTTTGGGCAGGGGAGAAATGGTATTGAGGACGGTATGGTTCGGCATAGTTTAGGCCGGATGCTGTCCCAGCGAGAATACCCAGGGTCATTGTGCGGAAAAGGCCCATCTTCTACGCAATGAAAGGCTATTTCGTTCCATCAGGAGGAAAATTGTACCGCTTTTATACCTGACAACATCACTCATCCGACATTTCTTACTTCTTGGCATGTCGAAATGGGAGTTCCAGTCTGCAAATCTTCGGGGAAATGCAAAGCTGTCACCCCACATTCTTGTGAGAACAGCTAAACTATGGGCACGCCCGGAGCTAAGTCGCTGAAACTTGGAAATAATCTCAGAGCTTAAGGCATTTAATGTCTGATTCAGGCCTAAAGTGCTCTCACCCCGCACATGTTGCGAAGGCTTGTGCGTTCGCGGGGGCAAATTATGATGTCATTAAAGGGACTACAAAGTGTTGCTAGCAAATGAAGTATAATGAAATGAGGGATTTATATCTTATATATACCTCTGGCAATTTCTAGAAAGATATGACTATTGGTCCGCTTTTTGTAGATTCTCTAAGATTGGTCGAGTCGGCTACTCCTTGATATTAGAAGTTAAAACTTGACCAGAGTTACTTGGCGTAACACGCTTGCATGGCACACCGGAAGTATCCTGCTCCAAAATATTATTACAGATAGACTTCGACTGAGAGGAAGCAAAGGGAGAGAGATCAAAACATGTATGTAATGAACTTAACTAGATTACCTAAATCTTGGAGAACGAGAGGAACTAAAAGGATATTACTACAGCTTGAATATACTAATACTCCTGGGATATACCGGATTATGTGACTTTGCACGACCGGGGCGTCCAGAATTGAACCCACTCGTATTCGGGAAGACCTCGGGACTCACGTCCAAAGTTCCCTTCAATATTTCAATTAAATGCTTGTCCAAACAACCTCTGGGTGACTTCACCCTCCATTGGCGTCTCTCTACTAGTCCCGGGCAAGCTAAAGCTACAAGCTGGTGTTCAACGAGATCGACTTGAATGGGAAAGATGTCTTCATTTGATCAAGCTGTAGGTTAACTGGAAGTCTGAAGTGTAAAACTTCACTCGTAGTATGGCTTTGCCTCTATGAGTCTGAACGCAACCTCCTGGTCATGGCCGAAAATCAAAGTTGCGTTGTACAGTCTGTGAAGTCTGCGAATCATGTTGAGACTGCGATACCACGCATTGTGGTCCCTAGCCAATCCTCCGTGCGGATGACCCAGCTCATAATTCTCTGCAACGTGGAATTGATCCGTGGTCCAAATAAATGGTCCATCGTTGGCAAGATTGACTTGCATAATGCATAGTCCAGGTGTGTGACCAGGTGAATGGTGGAGGGTTATGCCTTGGAAAAGGTCAAGCTGTGACTCGTTGAAAGTGTTCCACTTGAGCTCTTCCAGCAGCATATAGTGTCCTAAATAAACGCCCAAGTCTGCCCCGGTTGCTACTGCCCAACAAGCGTGCTTGAATTCTTCTTCGTGGACGTAGATTGGGACATTTGTGTTCGCAAAATGCTCAAGTCCTCCGGCATGATCCAGGTGCAGGTGGCTAATAATGACTGCTTTCACATCCTTGATGTCGTTCCCAGTGGCTTTGATCGCATTTGGGAGCTTGTGGTTTTCCGAGTATTTAACTCGCGGAAAAACATCCGTGAGTGGCGCTGGCCATTTCTGTATTTCGTTTAGTTATACGAAATCAACATCGCGATCCGATCTGACAAACCACTTCTAGGTCCTCAGCACAGCCGGTCTCATAAAGGATCAGACCAAATCCCGGGTACTCAATGAGAGCCGAGAGGAGGACTAAGTCTCGACGTTTATTGACTGGATTAAGATTGCTCAAGGAGCTTGTATTGGCACCTCGGAAGATCCTGCGCAAGGTGAGTAAGAAGATCGAAACTTTTTTCTCCCCGGCAAGCACAAACCATGATTCATCTGCTTGAAGGGTGCCCAAATTCAGAATGTGCATCTTTGTCCCCACAGGACAATTGAATGCTGGGACAGCTGCAGATACTAGCAGAGAGACGGGGTCGACGGAGGAACTCATGCTGCAGATGGAACAAAAACTCTGGTTGAAGGAAACGATTTTAAAAAGCGATTGACGCCACGGATGTTGTTTCTTTCGGAATGACCGATGAATTTATAATTGCGGAGTCTTCCCCGCACGTTGGGTAGCAACGGACAGAAGACCGACAATTTAATTCATGTTTCTATCGTACCAACAGAAGTGCAGCATGGTGGGGGGTTTGATCTGTGGCGTTAGTCTCGTTCTTCAACTCTCGAATGTTGACAAAAGATTAACATATATATATATATATATACAGAGGACTCTGTTCACTCACCCAGGGCCCTTATGTTTCCATTTGCCCAATCAGTGTATACCAATGCTACTGATAGGTCAGCCCTGGAGATGTGATCTGTAGAATAAAAGTTGGAAGCCTAAGCATTCAGGCAGAGATCCTAAAAAATGGAAGAGGCAAGCAAGTTGGAAAGGAAAGAGTTTTATTTACAACACATTGGTTTTTTTGTGTCTTTTTTGTGTTCTTTTTGTTTTTTTCAATCTAGATCTGTGCCAAAAGGTAATTCCCAAATTGAGTTAGCGTCAAATCTGGTGGGGCAGTGGGGCGAGTTGAACTTGGCTACTAAAAGAGACTTCATCTACCAGAAAACTTATAATTAGTACGGGAGTGAATTTACATTGTTTATGTTATCCTCATTCTAGGGGATGTACAAGATAAACTTGGAAGTCATTGTGAACCTCCTTACGTGCCAATCCATCTCAGATGGTTCTGTTTGCTTCCCCATCTCCCGAAAGCAAAGAGTATTTACTATAATTAGATGACGATTGTACACGATATTTCGAAGCTCTGCGCGTACTGCTACATATATAACATCAATAAGGCAACTTAAAATAAGAGAGCCTCATGGTATAAGTTGTATATCACTGTTCTCTGTTAAAAGTCACACCCTCGTACAACGTATAATTTTTACGTTGCCAGTGTAACAGCGGCAGGAAACCAAAGCTGGGGCAGAATCTTTGCCTTCCTAACTTTTTCCTATCACTCTATCCAGTCCCAATCTGTGGTGTATTTGATGTTCGCAGTTTCTTTTGGACATTCTCCGATATATCCTTGCAGCTAAATTCATTGAATTGACTTCATGGATCCCACTCTCGCAGAAAGCACCCTCGTGTATCATGGACTTCGGATGAAATCAATGAAAACCGATGAATCAGGTGCCAATTCAGGAAAGCCTCAAATTGATCAAATCAAGTCGTTGATCAGGACATTTCTTGAGGATATCGGCTTTGATCGCAGCATTCATGTAATTAAAGACCATGAGATGACAACCGCGGTTTGGCAGTACTTCAAAGGTCTGGAACTAGGAGAGAAGACTGAGAAGTCGGTCCAACAAACCCTCCACCCTTCGGTGAACTTGGCATATCACGGGTACACGACGCTTCCCTTCCAGGTGAGGGTGCTAGGTGCCATTCAATTCCTCTATATGTTTCTAGTGGATGATGTGGCGGAGGAATTTATAGAGGACCTTCAAGCATTTGGTCAAAAGTGAGTCTACAGCTTGGCTTCATCATACGAATTCAACTATATGCTGAGTTACTTAGTTTTGCTCTCAATCAACACCACCAGCACCCTATCCTCATTGGGTTGGATTCGCACCTTCGCAACCTATCACATTATTACGGTCCATACTGTCACTCTGTGATGATTAAAGGCACGCTTGATTATATCAACGGCCGTCTTATCGAGCATAAGATCAGACAGTCGAATTTCAAGTTCTCTTCCGACTCCCGCCTCATGCCTATGTTCCTGAGAACCAAGGTCGGAGGCGCAGAGATCATGATCCATTTTCTCTATCCCAATTCAGTCTTCCCCGAAGAGGAATACGTTATGCAATATTTCCCCATCACGTTGGAGCTCATGCTCTTCATTGATTTTACCAATGATGTCCTGTCGTATTACAAGGAGTTCTGTCTCGGCAATGAAACGGGCAACTTTGTGGCGAATTTCGCCGACACGTATCATGTTCAGCATTTGGATGTCTTGCGGTACCTAACAAGCTATACGCCTGGTGTAAGTTTCAAGAATTTTGAAATGTTGGGTCTAGATTACTGACAATTGACTGTAGGTCACAAAGTCGGCTTATAAACAGCTACGGGATAGTCCATCGCTGCTCGCTTTAATTAAGAATTTTACCCAGGGAATGATTATGCTCTTCACGGCGCATCGTCGATATCATCTAGTGGAGTTGTTCGCAGATGAGCAGTATTTGCCGCCTTATGACGAGGATGCATAGCGTTTAGGTAGTCAGGATGCTGCCAAAGAAGAGACATTTCTTCTCTTTATGTCAGACCTTGATCTTTCTAATCATGTGCAAAGTATGCTATTTGTCTATTTATCACTTTGGCATTTTTGAACTAGGATCACGCAATTAAATTTGGCTATGTCCAGAGTCAGCGTTGCTAATAGCTTGGGGATTTTTTGCAGTATAGGAATGATGATAAAATGATCACTCCGTGCCCAGGTGTGGAGGTTGGCTGATGGTTGTTTCGAACTCAGGAACTGATCAACGAGATGACATCCCAGTCATTGATGGCGCTGGGTCTCAACGAGCTGTTCGACACGATCGCGATCCATACCCTTTGGTCTGAGGTGTTTAAACAAGCTGACAGTATCTTGGGAAGGAAATCACCAGTGAATTCATGCACGGACTTGGAACAGCCCAAAGGGATTGATGCCAGATGGAACCTAGGGTTGAGTGATGCGGTTCTGACTCCAAGGCTGAGCGTGTAGCTCCATGTATGACCTCTCCAACTATGGGGGGCACTGATTCTACCCTGACTGTCTGGCTCAAGAACAGGGAGCTCGTGGAACTTGTTGGGGTTGTGGTAAATCTCCCAGTCTCGACAAACTCACCACCTCTAGTTATCAATGTGCCCAACCCTGCATTCAACATTGCCACGCCTTGAGGATTTATATCCAAATTGCTTACCCGAAGAGAAGTGAAGAAATTCCTGCCCAATGTATAGACAAAGTACAAAGTAAGAGATGTATTAGATCCAATGACATCAGAGAACCCACCCAATCACAACACTCTGATTTTCTTCTGCCCCTCTACGCTGTCACTGATTCTCTCTCAACACATCTCCCTTTCAAATCTATATACAATGTCTTGGTCTCAGAAGAATTTTACCCTCCCCTCTCGCAGCCGCGGCTCCTACCTTATCACCGACCATGTCCTCCAGGAGGTCCCCGAGATCCGCGACTACAAAGTCGGCATGCTAAATCTGTTCGTGCAACACACCAGCTGTGCGCTTTCGTTGAACGAGAATTGGGATGATGATGTTCGCGCCGATATGAGCGATGCGCTGGACCGTATCGCGCCAATGGATAAGAAGGGAAATCTGTATCGTCATTCTGCCGAGGGCGAGGATGACATGCCGGTATGTGTTTAGGAAATAGCAGGGGATCGGGATTTTTGATTAGGTCGCTATGTTCACTTCAAGAGTCTAGCTCTGACTAGCTTCCGCGGTTCTTTTTTACTCTCTCTCTCTCGAACCCAGGCACTAATACACCACAGGCTCATATCAAATCTGCGCTCATTGGCGCTTCGGTTAATATCCCCATCACGAACGGTCGCTTGGCAACAGGAACATGGCAGGGTATTTGGTACCTGGAGTTTCGGACGAGTCGGCACAGCCGCAAGGTTGTCGCGACAATCCAGGGACAGAAGGCTTGACCAGATGGAGCTGAGCGCGGGCAGATGTGATTAATCTAGGAAGTACCGGCTACGAGTGATGCAAGATAAAAAACAGGAATTTGGGTTGGCGAGAGAGTCGACAAATGACCCAGATTATATGAGATCATCATATGGTAGTCGAAGTAGTACACACATTTTGAGGACAATACCATCATCACACACGATCGAAGGGCAGTGCATCCATTCATCGATATTCTGTACATGGCCTCAGGCCCAAAACAAATTCAAAAACGCAAATTGTGCAACGCCGATAAAGGAAATCTCATGCTAGCTGTCTATCGCTGCTCCAAGCCACCCTCTGTCACACGCTGAGACTCGTTCACCTCGGCAGCGTCACCGGTGGGCTTGAGGGGGTAACTGGTGGCGGGCAGGGACTCCAAGTAAGCACGGTGCTTTTCGTGGGCCTAGAGAGATGTTAGCAAGGACCCAATCGTAGCCGGTGGAAAGACGACGGATGTAACTGGACATACAAAGGGAAGACCGCAGTATCCGCAAGTAGCGATCTCGGGCTTGTCGGTGTTGATGAAGACCTTGGGGTGGCCGAGAGGACCACCGCCACCATCACAGCTGACAACACTGGAGGTTGTCCAACGGACGGGCTGTCTGTGAATAAGTTCGATAGCGGCATATGGTTGCGGCTAAAGAGTAGCAAGTTAGTCTCCATCCTTTGATATACGTTGCCAACAGCAATTGCATAAGCATTGCTATTTTCAATGGATTCGTACCTGGGTCTCCATGATTGTCTGCTCGAAGCGAGGTCCAACCATGGCTTTCTCGCGCGGCTGCTGGCTGGCGGCCCAGGTGGTAGCGCGGTTGGGAGCCTGCATGCTCCGGATGCGCTCGCCAACCTCGGGGGCCTCCTGGAGAGTACCGTCGTTACGCTGACGACCAAACTCTTCGGTAGGCACAGCATTGGATGCGGAGACATTCGGCACGGGCTTCCGCGGGGTCGGGTCATTGACTTGGATAGGGTTCTCGTTCAGACGGGGCATGGTCGAGGAGTATGCGCGGACCACGAAGCGCGGGCGGACCGACGCAAAGGTCGCAATTCTGCGGCCACAGGACATCATGTTGGGCAAATTTTCCCCGGGGTGGTTGGTTATGGCGGAGGACAAAAGGAGCGTTGGCAAGGGACTTGGTGCAAGCCGGCACTGAATAATCCGCGAGGTGTGGTTTGGTGGATGGTCACCGCTTGCTGATTCGAGATAGCTCCACTCTGCTCTTGGATTTTCTGCCGCGTCATTTTATTTTGCGCTTCAGAGTAAAAGCGGTTTGACATCTTCCTTTTTCTTATTTTCAACTTAGGTCTTATTCCATTGAGATTTTACTTTTAACCCATCATGGCTGGCTCTTCCTCCCCGGCTGGAAAGCCTGAGAAGACTATGTCGTCAAACCTATTGACCATGAAGGTATGAATTACAGTTTCCTGATTAACACCCATGTAAACTAACGCTATGTCCCAGTTTATGCGACGCGCTGCAGCTGCGAAAGAAACTCAAAGTCCATCTTCTGATGCTAGCTCACAAAATTCCAAGCGCCCCCGTCTCTCCACTGACGCTGAGAGCCCTCGTACCTCAGATATGGATGCGATCGCGGCGGCACTTGCTGCCGAGGAAGAAAAGCGGCAACAAGCTGTCACACGAGCAGCTGCAGAGGCAGGCGAGACACACTGGGTCCTTAACGTCCCCGCTACAACTCAGTCCACTCAGCAGCCTATGGTATTGGCGGCAGACTCGCTAGATGCAGATGACGATACCTACTCCGGTGGACGGCGTGCGTATGGCAATTTCAAGCGCAAAGAGCGCAAGGTCAGTGTCCTATCTCTCGCACTTGTGATTTAATTTTATACTCATCTTTCTTAGCCACAAACTACACCACGGAAGGGGGACAATGAGGATGATGAGGATGACTACGACGAAGATGAAGACACCATAATCAACCCGTCGAACCCACAAGAAGTCCAAAAAATGATGGAAAAGGCCAGACTCAAGGCAGAAGCCAAAGCAAGATCAAACACACGACAGAAAAAGCTGTCTGAACTCACCAGTATATCTGGTTCTGGCCGGGGGTCTTTGTTGGGGGCCCCATCCTCTGACAAGAAGAAAAAGAAGCGCAAGAGCTACTAAACAGATGATCTTCCACGAGATATCGAACTCAAATGTTTTGATTGGCGTTTTAGCATAGCATGGATGGCGTCTTGGGGTTCCATCAATCGATTCCTTTTCACTATCACCTGGTAGTCAATGCCTAGCTAATACGATGGTCTTTTAGTGACCTGTGTACTTTCCTATGTCCGTTATACACTGAATACCTGAATATCTATAAACAAGGTGACGATCAGCATCTGTATCCATCATGTCAGTTTGGTCATGAAGTTAGATGTTTGGGCGACAACTCTTCCCTCGCGTGCACGTCGAGTGTGAGAGAAAAGCTCTTCTCGGAAGTCTTCTGTTATCGGCTTTTTGGTGACAATGTAGCTGGGGTCATACTAGATCAGACAGCATCAGTCTCTAGACATTTACCAGGTGTCTTTTCAAATATTAATTACAAACCTCGTCCCAATCCCAAGGTAAATTATATGCGATCAATGTGTCTAGCAGCAGGTAGTTACTTGTGACGTTTTCAAACTCATTTTATCCCATCGCTAGCGAAACCTTTGACTTTCCCTGTTCTAATTTGGTCCATCTCAGTTTTCGGCCTGGTCAAGTCTATTCAACCCTCAACGTTGTTCTTCATTCGTGCTATGCATTTCTACTTCTTGCCTCGTTACAGGGGACTGTATTTCTCCGATGTTACTCGTGGCAGGTAAAAGAGGGCAAGTTCATTTCTTCATATTGCCGAAATGCACAATGGGTGACAAAAGTTCTCTCAAAGATCAGTCGACGTGATCGGCTTCATATTGCTATCGGGCTAGCATGTGGTGTGGTTCACCATCCTGGTGATCTGAATCCAGCTAATCCCAGACATGGATCAATGTACATTGTATATACTAGGCCCCAGGCTCTGCTAGGGACCTCACGCAGCGGCAAAAAGCACTATACATGGAGATACCTAAGTAGCGACTGGCTCTTCTCGAGGAGAAGCAAACGAGAAAAAAAGAAACCTCAAAGCTTTGCCTTCTCCTCCTGCTTCTTCTTCTCCCACCCCTTCTGCGTCGCAAAATTCACAATCAAATTCCAAGCAGCAACCCCAAACCCAACCGGCGGCACAACCAACAATGCCCACGCCCACCATCTCGGACTCGATGCCGCAATACTAACCATAGCCCCCTGAACAGCTACCTCCAGCTCCGCCTTATCAGCATCATTCCAAACCACTACCCCGCGCCCCGTCGTCGTCCCCCGGAACTCTGCCTGCGTCGCTTTTGTACGCACATCCCCCTGACTCCGCACCCGGTTCTCCGCATCCTCGGCCGTAAGGTGCGCATCGCGGGCGCGTAACCGTGCCGTTTGGATTTCCGGATCGTGAACCCCGACCACGATCACCGTTCCGCAGATAAGATCCATTCCGCTCTCGAACAGGAGCGGGACATCCAGGACTACTGCCCATTGCCCGCGCAGGTAGTGGTAGATTAGGGCTTTGTAAACTTCCCACCGTACGGCGGGGTGGACGATGCCGTTGAGGACTTGTCGGTCGCGTTTGCGCTCTTCAGTACTGCCGAAGACGCGCCGCCCCAACGCCGGTCGATTCAGCGGTTTTCCATTTGGATTTGTGGGCGCATCATCTAATAGTAGGTCTGGTGTGCTGGGGCCGAAGTAGTTGACAATTGCTTTGTAGCCTGCGGTGCCGGGTTCGACTACTTTGCGGGCGAGGAGGTCGGCATCGATTATAGGGAGGGAGTAGGGTGATGTGGAGAGGATAGATGAGACTGTTGACTTCCCCGTCGCTATTGAGCCGGTGAGCCCGATAATCAGCATTTTGGCTATAGAGAGAGGAGAAACTTGAAGAGATGTCAAACTGTAGAAGTTGAAATTGCTGAATGCGGGGAGACAAAATAAGCCTCGGCTCCGCATTAGGCATGTCATTATGTACGTCACGTCATTTAGTTAGTTGGCTACTTTCGTACATGTATGTATGTAGAGATTCTGACTTCTCTAAATTCCAAACAGCTTTCGGTGGCTAATTTGCTATTTATATGTTTTTATTAGTCTTTGGGAAATCCTTGCAATATCAGTTGCGACCGACGGGCATACTCGGCGTGCAGTTATATATGCATCCTAGAGCACTACAATTTGAGAGCACATATACGCAGCAGAGCAAGACGCCTAATCCGAGGCAGTGAAAATGGGAGTCCGCTTATATGGCTGGTTTCCTCGATCCATCAATTCAAGTTCAAGTTTCCGGCAATCCATGGGAAGTGTCTTGTGTTTGGCCCTTCCATCCAATCTCCGGCCACCCCTCGGGCAGCGAGGAGAATGGTGGTAGGGAGTAGCGCTCATCACAGCCACCTTCCCATGGGCAGGTCAGATTGCACAGTCCAAACACTTTGCAGTAGCATTCCTTCGCATTGGGGCAATGCACAGGGTCCTTTCCAAATATCACTGGAGAAAATGTCAGCTTTTGATCGGAGTTGAGGGGACTGCAGGGAAAACACATACTATGCCATGAATATTCCATAATCCTTCCACTCAAATCATCTTCAAGCGGCGTGTCCGCCAGCCAGGTGCGGAAGCGCTCGTAGTCACCGCGCGGCCGTTCAAGCACCTTGGCGCGCGACACACCAAATTGCGCGCAGCACGACACGCCCACCTCCTCCGGGATTGGGATCCCAGGGAATAGCTCCATGAATCCATTTTTGAAGTATTCGCCGGCGTGTACGTTGCTGCGATGCGTGTCGGTGTGAGGGCGGATTTCTATCGGGCATCCGAGGGTCCAAACACATCGTAGGTTGACATAGCCTTGCTCTTGTATGTAGGGGATCTGGACGTTTCGGAGTGGTGGGATGCCGTCGTAATATGGGTCGTCGTTATGCCATTGGTAGCGTTTCGAGTGGATGAAGAGCATTGTCTCGGGTAAATTATCGTAATTGTCAATGATGTATCTGGTTCAACGGTTGAAGTCAGTATGGGGTACAAGAGGTAACAAGGTAACACGTATTGCGTGTTGGACTCACGTCAAATACACCATCGACTCCCGGCCTTTGTTGCGCGTCACCGTCAAGGGCGCGCGCTTGTCGTCCACTACGTAGATACTTTTCGTCCAGTCAGGGAAGTATTCTGAGAGCCATGAAGTGTCATCACTTTTCATGCTGGCCACGACCATTTCCTTGTGTCTCGGTACAGCAGGACGAGCCAGCTCGTCTGGTTTTGTCGATCCATGTTTCTTCGCATAGCTGCCTGTTTCGGTCTTCACGGGGGACTTCGTGGTCGAGAAGAATAAAAGGTACAGGGCGATGACGATGAAGATGGTAAGGAAGATAGCCTTCATGCGACTGCGACGTCGGGGACCTTGAGGCCCACTAGGAGCGAACAACATATTGGATGGAGGGCACTTTGCCCGGGTGGTCAAGTCATTGAGGGGGGGAGAAGTTGATGATTAACGGGAAATCAAGGCCCAGGGGGAGCTCGAGAAATCCGGGGGAACGAAGTAGAATATACTTGGGATAGTAATCAGATACTAGTTCATGTAGTAATTGTGTAAGTACTCCGTAATGAATCCCGCAACTGTCAGAGACATCTGGAGGTCGACGTGTCGCAAGTTGAAGTTCTCCACAACGGCCAAGCTCCATGTTTTTATATTTTGGCACTCCGACAGCTTCAAACTCACAACTATTGACAGCTATAACATCTATGAAATATATAAAGTCAAGCCTGTCATAGAAATAATCAAGACTGTATATATTAAATACTAATTTATTGATGTGTCATATAAGTAGATAGGATTGGGTTGACCAAGATAAAGACGTCGGATAGCTGTCCCTGGACATACTACCTACGTATTCACCTATTTGCATGCATCAATGTGTCCCAAATACCAAAAGTGTTCCTCAATACTGGGATCCAAC
This sequence comes from Penicillium italicum, assembly GCA_002116305.1. NCBI lineage: Eukaryota > Fungi > Ascomycota > Eurotiomycetes > Eurotiales > Aspergillaceae > Penicillium > Penicillium italicum. The sequence goes on along the minus strand of LWEC01000585.1, from coordinate 22,826 downwards.
GTCCCCGCATTTCCAGCCTTCGAGCCTACGCCTTCAATGACATCAATATCGGACAAGGTTACCGTCGTATTGTCGCCAACGGTAATCCAGTACTCGGGACTGGCGTGGCTAAAGCCAAAGGTTGAAGGTGGCACCTTAGGCACCAAGTCATCATCGTGCGTGACGCGCCAGAGACTGCCCTGGTTCGTGATATATTCAGCCAGAGCCGCATTGCCCACCCGTGGCTGGCCATAGGTGTACTATAGTTTGTGAGTATACACTGTTATCAAGGATCGCGGAAGAATGGGTACTTACCACGTCCAGTTCAAATCCTGCATTTCGAAGTATAGTACCTCCCAACGTAGCAAGAGCTCCGCCAAAGCTGTGGCCTGTCACGACAAGGGTGTAGCCTGGGTAGGTTGTCTGTGCGGCCGTGATATTGGATGTCAGATCATCCGCGACAGTCTCCCAGGATTCCAAAAACCCGTGGTGGACTTCACAACCGCTGCATATGCTACTGGCATCGGCAAATAAAAAGTTGAGGTTCGCGATCCAAGTCTCTATTGTGCGAGTACCCCGGAATGAGACGACAAGTCGCTTGTTTGTTTTGTCGACCGCGAGGAAGCCAGCGACATCACCATAGCTGGATGGCCTGATAGGTGTCACTGTGTTAGCGAACAGTTTATGATTCGGCTCTGGAAGTGGGTTTCATACTTGTCAAACGCGTATAGAGTCATTGTGTCAGCGGCCTCCACTAATGGACAGTTGCCTGCCTCGCAAGATAGCGCATCGCCGGCTGAGTCGTCATCGTTCGTGCAGTATGACGCCGCAGCCCACTGAGAGAATAGGGTCAATTGACCAAGCACATCAGTCGACACATCTGTTGCTCGTCAGTTAGTCAATTTATCCGCATGAACAAAAAGGCGAACGCATATCCATACCTCGAGGAACAGAACGAGAAGGAGCAGCAACTGTCAACGCCGCAAGAGCAGCGATACCCCAAAGCTGACCAAGACGAATCATTATGAAGATCTCTGGAGTAGGGCTTTCTCAACGGCGAATATGCGCACACATGCCTGAGAACAGCCATGCAGGCACGGCTTCCTTATGTATGGTCGACGAACCCACACGGATCCCTGTAGATCCCAAAATCCTTCACAAATCGGGAAATATTTGAGGAGCGGGGTACAACGCCCATTATCTCGTAGATTAATTTATTTCCGGACTCAGCTATATCTCCGGCTTCATGGGCGCATCTTTCACGCGCGACCGGTGGGACTCCGTTGGGATCGACATGGAAAATATGCAACTGTTGAGTTTGTCAACGGGAATGTAAGACCGGAGAAACCTCGGGTGATTGGATGATAGTTAGTCTGTATATTAAGCAGGAATAAGATAGCGGAGGATTCTGTCCAGAATGAGGTTAGGGCTTATTTGTGCCTTGCAGCGGGACGGAGTCCAGCAATTGTTTCCCCATATGCGATAATAAGCTGATGGACTTGTTGGTCCAACTAAGTACTAAGTTGTAAGTTTTTGGATTGATTGGTTTATGCTTGGGGATTGCCCTGTGTTCGATCAGATCGCCGGAATTGTAGAAGAAATTCCAGCCACTCACTTCCACCCGTGATCATGTCATGTACAAAGGCTTCCAAGGTTGTTTCAGGGGCACAATCGAACTACAGCATTATGTTTAAACATGTGTGATCATTAGAAACGTAAAATTGATTTGACTGGCTGGATCCATTCCAGTTTCAATGGTGGGGTTTTTTTTCCTTTTTTTTTTTTTTTTTTTTTCCTCGAGGTCTCGTAAAAGAACCCCCTGGTTTGCGAATCCCGTCCCCGATGCCAGTCAGAAATCGTATGTTGTTCATCATAGCTACCAGCAAGGAACCTTGGCCCCCAGAGACACTTGGTGCTCAGGCCCAAAGCAAGCTTGGTTAGCATTTCATTGTTCTTGGAATCACTCCCCACTACTGGTGAGATTCGATCTTCATTCCCTCCTCCACACCAGTCATACCAGTGTCCTGTCCATCGTCTGCGCCATCACCGTTAACAAGAACTCTGGGAGGGATAGTGTAGCCCGGAGGCAACGGGGTGCCAGGAGTCACAGCAATAATGTTGTCGTTCTCATCGACCATCTCGAAGTTGTATCGCGATAGGAGATGCGGAATGGCGGAGAGCTGAGGGCCATAGCGAGCAGTGTTGTCATACAACTCGAACAGCGGCACCGCGAGAAGTTTCATGTTCTTCGGAACGGAGAGAACCTCTATGAAAAAAAAAAAAAAGATTGGGTCATATGTTAGCAGTCTTTTACTGGAAATACCTCATAGTGGGTTGGAACTCACTCTTCTTTGGAAGTCGAATGAAGTACAACTTCTTGCACTCCTTAGGACGAGTAACATGGCCAGGAAGGAACGGATACATAAAAGTCTCGAAGTTGGGTCGCCACCATTGCGCAAGTGTGTCGCTGATCTCCCAGTCATCGTTAACACCTTCGCCGGAGAACTGAGATCCCACAGGTGCGAGGCGCTCATTCAGTCGTTTCTTGAAACCTTCAATCTCGTCATCCTCGTGGTGCAGATAATCGCCTGGCCTGAAGACTATTAGCAGTGAATTGTGAATATGCGCAAATAAACCCTAGATAACTTACAGCTTAAAGAATGCATTGGCAATCTGCAGCATCAGCACATGGGGGTGGTTGTGCTCGTGGCACACCAGGATTCCCTCACAAGTCCGTCGCATTCCATGGAGCCCATAGTGCTCCTCGAGGCGCTTCAGCCGAGCTAGAACCGAAGGGTCCTCTTCGGGTTGTGTCTCTTTGGTGCCGAAAGTATAGTTCGACAACGGGTACAGGCGGACAGTGTTCGGCTGCTGAGCGGTGAAGTCCTTAGGGACAATGGGCCTAGAAGTCATCGGGTCAGTCTGATCTATTCAGAAATTGCAGAATTAAATGGAACATTGATCGAGAAGATAAGAATACTTACGGAAGTCCACTGACAGGGATATCCTGCGGAGGAGTAGCCATCTTGACAGAGCGTTCGTTGTTATTGTTAAGAACGAGCTTTAACCTTCCAAGGTTGGAAGCTCCTATAACACTTATCGCTTATCGGGGGTTGGGGTCGAGCCTCGGAGAAATGATATACCGGGATGATTTCTCCGGTCACGGTCTGTGCCTATCGTAGTATTTTGTATACACATCTTGGAAACCACTACTACCACTAGACCATAACAAAAACCTCGGTTCCTGTTTAGGGCCCAGTGAGTTATATCGCAGTCTGACACTAGTTACTAGTACTACATACATATGTAGCTCATTGAAATTGACGTTTGGTATGGTAAAGTTCATGGTAAATTAAATAATGCTCTATACATTTAATTATGAATGATACATACATATCTGTTACTGTGAAGCTATACAGAAGTCACCTGGTCTAGTATGAGTGGTAGTGGAATTAATTCAACGTGCTCTTTCGTGCTAGATCAGGTGAGTTCTGTATAGCTTCACAGTGAACAGATCTGCATGTCAATTTAATACTAGCCAAATTAGGATTAGCACGTTGTCATTTCGATGACAGAGTTGTCCTTTTAAACCTTCTCTACAACTACTGTTGTTATTACCGTTACCACTACAAGATATAATTAAAACACTTGAACATGATGGAAGAAACTATGAGCCAAAGTCCCTGATCGTAACTAGGTAATAGGGCAGAGAGTCTAGTACTGTAGAGATGATGTAAAATAGGTCTCGTTTGATTGAGTATGCAACTTCGGTATCTTCTCTAGGGCTGATTGACCTAAGTTATGTAATTTCTTCCAGCTGGAACCCATACCACAACACAACGTGTCTGAACGTAACTCGTTTGATTATTGTCCATCCCTGGAACGTCACTATATCTTCCAATTGACAAACACCTCAACTCTCGGATTCATGCAACCGTCCCGCCCAACACCGAACCTACCCCACATGTAGACCATTTATAACTTGGCATCGAAATCCTCATATTCGCTCAAATCCGTGACAGGAACAGGGCCAGTGCTAACAGGCAAACGTGCCTTGAAGGTCGACACATCGGTGATAACGATAGCTTGTTGAGCCTCGCCATCGCCATTGGCCGCACCCTGACTGTCACTGCTAGAACCAAGACCCAGCTCCTTCAACTGGAAGCTGAGCTTTTCATCCAGTGTCTCAAGAACAGGCTCAATCTTCTGCTGGGACAGACCCATTTCAGTCGCCAGGAAGTTCTTCACAGCAAAGACAACCTGAGACTTGTCCGCCGCTGTCGTGTCAACCTCATCGAATGCCTTTGCGAAACTGGCAGAATCCACGTTGAAGTCAGCAGCTTCGAGGTGCTTGGTAACTACTTCAACAAGGCGTGTTCTCTGTTCGGCTGGTTTGGGCGCCTCAACCTGCGCGCCTGACTGGGCGTTCAAGTGGATGGCGAGCTTGGCGCGCGTTGCCGAAGAGGGGTCGATGTATTGCTGGTAAAATGCAATGAGATCCGCCTTGGTCAAAGTACGCACATTGGCCGCATCAGTCTCGTGCTGCAGGAAATCAAAGTACTCAGATCCGACATGCGACCAGTACCGGCCAGTCTCAGAGCTCAGGTTCTTGAGTTTCTCCAGGCGCTTGTTCACGACACTGCGCTTGTGACCCTCAAATTCTTCTTCGGGCATCTTCTCGAGAATGGGGCCGAACTGGCGGAGGAAAGTCTCAATGCGTGATTCGAGATACTGTGCTGTGCGCTCACTTTGGATGATAACCCGGTAGCCCAGGGTGGTGGCGTTGTAGCGGGCGCCACTCCACACCACGTATCCAAGCTGTTCCTTGCTGCGCAGCTGGTCGAATGCAGGTTCGTCAGTCAGCTGTGCGAACAGCTGAAGCTTCGACCTCAGGACGTCATCGGAGAACAGTCCAATGTAGAGGTAGTACTCAATGCAATGATTGACGTTGGCCGGATCCTTGAGTGACCGGGGGTAGACATAGTTGGCACCGGGCGGCAAGGTCATGTTGCGGCGCAAGTACCACTGCGACGGAGGCAGAGGACGGCCTCCCAAAATCTTCTCAATAGAGTCTGTCATACGCAGGGCATCCTCCTTGTACAGGTTTCCGTGGGCCAGAACTTCAATGTGAGTCTGCTCAAGCAACTGGGGGAAGAAGTTGACCACGTCATCGCACTCAACATGCTCCAGCTCCTCAAGATACTGCTCGTTGACCCAGCTGCGCTCGGCAAGGAGGTAACGAGTGTAATCTCCGACCTGGTAGTAAGGCTGTTGGTATTCAGCATTGCGGAATGCCCGTGTCAAGCGCTCTTTGATAATGTGGAACCGATCCTGGCTGATAACTAGCCCACGCATGGTATTGAGTACTTTGTCCAATAGAGCGGACATCTTGTCGTTGTACCCGCTCACGGAAATGTCCAAGCCCAAAATGTTTGCCGAGAGATGGTAGTCCAAGCCAGCAAGCTCAGCGTCGTAGGAGTATTCATCTAGTGAATCCCGCACCAACTCGCTGTACAGCTTTGTTTTGATGAGATTGGCGGGTGTAGCCCACACCAAAGGGTTGCGGAGTGTGACCTCGACAGTGGCCTTAGGCACCCAGAAACGGTCATCCTTCTTAAACCATAGGCGCACCCGGTCATCATGGCGAATCAGTTTAGGGATGTTGGCTGGCTCGGCAACCTCCTTCTTTTCCACCGAGAGCCTGGTCGGCACGAATTCGTTCTTGTGAGGCATGTGCACGTTGGAGGTACGGGTAGCCTCAGTAGACTCTAGAGCCTTCTGAAGACCGCCCAAGAACTCCCGTGGGATCTTCTCGACCTTGTATTCGGTACCATACCACTTCTCCTTCTGGTCCCATGTGCCGGGGAACTCCTGGGACACAACGACCAGGCGGAAGTTGTCGGCCCGCAGATAGCTCAGCGCCTTCTTGATTAGGTCAGAGTCAAATCGTCGCAACAAAGACCCGCTCAGTAGCCATTCACTGGGTAGTGACTTCTGCATAACGCTGCTCAAACGGCTGGTGAATCGACTAGCCGGAGTCTTCTGCTTGAACCGGAAATCGACCTCGGCAAGGTTCTTCATCTCGTCAAAGATCCATTGCTCGGGCTCGCGGTCCTTGATCATAGCGATATACTCGAAGACAACGTTTGCGACTTCCTGGTATTGATTCAGACCTTCGGGGGTGAGGCGCACCGAGATTGTGAAAAATGCCGACCCAGCGCAGACAGGCATGGCGCCTGCAGACAGTCCATTGGCCCACCCCTTGGCTTTGAGGTAAGAAAGAACACTGCCCGGGCCCTCGTGGCCTATCAGATGGCTGATATACCGGCTAGGCTGGGTGTCATGCAAATCCTCCTCATCAAGGAAGGGGAAGTACATGTCCATGGAACGAGTGTCCATGACCGGCTTCACGAACACCTGGGTACACATGTCCTTTTCAGTGAAGGGCTGAACATCGTCCCAGCGGTTCTGAGCAAGATTCTTGTTCTTGACATCAGAAAAGAGCTCAGAGACCCACTGTTCCAGCGTGTCCAGAGACTCCCGCCCCAAGACAACCAACTTCGCCCGGTTGGCTGAGTAGTGCTTCTCGTAAAACCGGATGAACTCACTGCGGACTTCCAGGCCACGTTTCTGTGGGTCTTCTTTCAAGGTCTGCAGATTACCGGTCGAGAAGTGGCTGTAGGGATGTTTAGGGTTTGAAAGCGACTTGTTCAGTTGCATCAAACGCCACAGATCACTTTGAAGGTTCTTTTTATTTTCCGAATCCACCGCCTGCAGCTCCCGTTCTAGGGTTGACTCTAGGAAAAGCGGAGCGACAAAGAACTGGGCAAACCGATCCAATGCGCCATAGAGGGGCGACTTTCCATCTGAACCATTCTCATTCGCCACGAGACCATTGTTATCTTTTGTCTCGGCAGGGGTACTGTCTCCACTAGATTTAGGGGCACTGGAGTCACCTGTGGCGGATACTTCGAAGAAGTAATTCGTTTCGGTGGCGGCTGTGTAGGCATTTGACGAACCGGAGTGAGACGCTAGGTACTGGTTGTATGCATTTTCCTTCGGATACTAAACAACAGAGATCCCGGTTAGCATTGACCTCGGCTGGGAAGACGGTGGTAGGTTGTTCATTTACCTTTTTGGTGCCCATGAACAACAAATGCTCTACTGCATGAGCCATTCCTGGCATATCATCCTCATCGGAGAAATTGCCCACATTGACATTCACGGCGGCACTGGCCTTATCGGTGTCAGGGTCATGAACTAGGAGGGCCTCAAGCTTGTTTGGCAAACGAATCACTCGATAAGAACGATCATCAAGCTCTGGTTTCTCCAAGTTCTCTGTAATACGCTCGATTTGAGCCATGATCGGAGGTGTGGCGGTGAATTTAGTGGTGGAATGGGAGAATGAATGACGGGACCAATGCACGGAAGAAAGAATCGGTAAAGGTACGGGCCGTACTGAACGAGGACTAGTCACAGCGATACGTGACAACAAATCGGGATAAGGGCGGGTTGAGCTGCGAATAAGACCTTTGTGACACAGGTTTGCTGCAGAGGACCTTGGAGGCATTCAGTTGCCAAGGGGAGGGCCAATGACGTGACTGATAAGGTCAATGCGCTTGGGAATTCCGGGGAAGTCGAAATATGAGACGCGTTTATATATATGTTTCGATATGTATTTTGTGGGATTATACACCGAATGGAGGGGGAAGGATGTTGTAAAGTCAACTGGGGGACATCAATGTTGATCAAGTCGGGCCTGGTGGAAATACTGCCCAGCTGCTCTGCCGAGGCGGTGATAGGTCCTCGTAGCCCTAACAAGCGCCTTATCATCCACCGCATATCTATAACTACCTATGTAGGTATCTCTATAGGCAAATTCGTATCTACCAGGATTGTGCTTTATCTATACTTGAGAAATAAAATATCCTCGTCCTATCATATTAGCTACATACATGCCAGTGTCCTAACTGGCTCCACGTCGAAGCTCTTCCTTCCCCGCAACTCGGCTGGCCAAATCACACGTGCTAGTGGACACTCCCCCCCCCCACCTTTAGATCGAACTATCACATAAAGATACCTAGGTAGGGTTGGCCACTTAGCATTTGGCTGCACATAGGTTCAGGTTGACACTAATGTCCGAGTTGCAGTTCTTAGTCTAGCCGCCACCGGGGTTGACGCCCTGCACCCAGCAGATGTTCGAGCAAGGTGTGTCTGTGGGTCTCACGACAATAGACTTTCCGTAGAATGGGTCATCAAATACATCTGACAAGTCATATCAAACTGTGTCTGAGTCCAGTGTGTAGGCAAAGTTGGTCTGAGGGTTGCTATTGTAAAGACCGTTGTCGACGGTAGTTATCTTCAGTGAGATGCCACCGGAGGCACTATCGTGGGTGCAGTGCTTCGGTGTAGCTGCCACCTGCCGGGCTTGTTTGCTTAATGCCAACACTACCACCAACAGAACACAGGTATACTGGGAAATTGCAGTGGTTGGTCACGGTGGCGTTGCTAACGGCGCCAGCAAGAGGTGCCAGAGTGGCAACGGAGGCAATAACTACGGTAGAAAAGTGCCTTATGTAGACAGGTTGAATTGGTTTGGGGTCAAGCAATGAATTCCGTTTGAGGCGGTGAGAACATGTCTCTTGGGTAGGATTCGAGGGCCTTTTTTCAGTTTCCCTGCCGGTGGTAAGACGGATTGAGCATCAACTTTCCAGCCTATGCCTGGTCCCCGTTTGACTCAAGTGTAGGCTCTATTCTCAAAGCGGTGTTGGAAGTAGAAAGTATGACGATATACTAACCAAATCCAAGACATCTCATCCCAAATCAATCTATTGAGGCCTTAACCACTCGGGTGGCGGCCAGGCCATCTATAACAGGACCGGGAGTAGGAATGGCTCGTAGGACCTTACAAAATCCCCGCATCGCACGCACAGTCAAAATTGTTTTCAGGGTTGATGTTGGTGGAGATACTAGAAAGAAAAGAGTTCATGGGTGTAGCGAAAAGAACACGATATCTCAGAGCGTTCCGATCCGATCATTGGATGTATCACTCCTAGGCAAGAGCAGCCATGGCGAATTAGCATGATATTTCCGATCATACATGCCAAGTCGGGATAGAAAGGGAATGATCAAGGGGTTTTCTCGCATACCTGTGGAAGTTATTAGAGCCTCGAGCTATGGTTGGTGATGTGTCAGAGCAGTAAAGTCCCAATGACTCAAATCTCAAATTCATAAACTGTGCTAATGTCACTCTTCGAGAGGAGGGGGTTCGTGCCTGACATATTCGTGTCATCTTTCTTCCCAGGTGGCGGAGGATAATAAAGTGCTAGTATCGACAAGGATCGAAGAGAAACATGTTCTATATCAGTTTCCCCGGTCTATTTTTTATCTGCGGGGGAATTCCCTGATGATTAAGCAAGTATAATCAAATGCTGTAACTGGCAAGATAATTTTATGTCATTACTAGGGTATGAAAAAGCAAATTCTTCGACAATCGACCGCATAACTCCATGCACAAAAGTGGATATTCTACGGTTTCACCGGCCCTCGATCGGTCAGGAATTCAGCGAAGAGATCAAGAACCTTCGTCCGATTCTTCCTCCGCCTGGTCAGCACGCTCGGAGATCCACTTGTACACCTCCTCTTTGTGCTCGTCAAGCATCTCGTTCAGTTCCAATTTCGGGGAACGAACCAGCTGTCCGTAGCGCTTAGAAGACCGTCGGTCTGGGGTAGCCCAAATACCGTGGGAGTTCGAAACAAACACAAGGGAGTTCTAGAGTGAAAAGAATCATGTGAGCAAAAGATATCGTTGACAAATTATCGGTGGGTGGCTTACCTCGCGGTACCACTTCGATAGCCAGGTCTGCGTGTTAGATGTGACCGCGCGCACTGGGTTTTCAGAGACGAAGGAGATCACGCCGTTGACACGTTTGTAAAGGTTTTCTACTTGGTTGTTAGCAAAGTCATACAGCATGATACCCGGTCAGCCTGAGCGTACCCCTGTTGATCAACAAGTTCGACACGCCGAGGAAAGCGTTGCCAACGCCGAGCAGGAAAATTTCGGTTGCCTGGTTCGCACTTTGATAACTTGTCAGCCCAACAGTAACCAATGTTCTTGGCTGGTTATAGCTTACTCAATGTAGTTGTCCCACAAATATCCGGCAAGCTCTTCAGTGGCCGTCGGGCGGTCCTCGTCGTCTGCCTCATATCGGCCGGGAGCCTAAAAGCATCCAAGTTAGCCCATGGCTTATGCAAAGGAATGCACACCTAAACTTACCGTTTCCCGAGACACGTGCTTGGGAATGTTGACATCGATCACCGCGTAGCCCTTACCAACGATCCATTTAACATACTCCGTGAGCGAATCAGCCTTTTGTTGTATTAGCAGACAGTCTCGATCAATCATCTTAAATCACATACCAGCCATACATTGTGCGCTTCCAACTTATTTGTCACGGGATGAGCCTGTCCCACAATCTCGGGTCTAGATACCGTCAGTTATACGTTTCGCAGCTTATAATCGGAACACTTACGGATCATGGAAGATGACAATAAGCGGCACACGTTGGTGATAGTTTGCGCTGCCAGATGGTGAGTCTCAGGTTAGAATATCGAGGTTTAGTGATGAAACTTACCTTGCCAGAACTTGCTTGTCAAATGACTTAGAAATGGCGGTGCGGTAAATGTGCAGCGGGGTGAGCTTGCAGCTTTCATACAGCTGGTTCGACTGGTGAACGCGGAGGACATCTAGAGGATTCATCAGCTCTGTTGAGTGGGTGGTAATCTTCAATTCTTACCATGAAGACGATTCGCGTAGACCGGATGAGCAGATGTCTTCGGGTACAGGCGACTCCAATATTGGGATTGGATACTCCTCACCCGGCGGACCGCTGCGACCGCAGAGTCAGTCGGAGAGCTGCTAAGCAAACGGTCCGGAGGTTCTCCCATAAGGGTCTTGGTCACAGCCAGAGCCGACTTCGAGATAGACTTGAAGTTGTATCCACCCTGTTTCAAGGTCAGACCAAGTAAGCAACAATTTAGAGAGACAATCCAAATACCTCCAAGCAGACAGCGACCTTTCCGTTGGCCAAAGTCATGAGCATGTGGGTCATTTGGGCATAACAAGCTGGCGAGACAAAGCAGCCACCGAGTACATCACCAGCAGCAGCATCAAACCCAGCAGCGACTGTTATGGTCAATAAATCTATAAGAAATAAAAAGACGGGGATATGCTCACTAATCACCAAGTCGGGATCAAATTCTTGGGCGATGGGCATCACCACTTCCTGGAAGGCGAACATGTAGTCACCATCGCCCATACCCTGGTCGGGCCATGGAATATTGACATTTCTAAGAAGTGTGAGAATTTAGTCATTTCGTGTGCTTGAAGACAGACTCACTTTCCAACCCCAGCGCCTGAGCCACAATGATCCCAGTCTCCTGCAGGGCCTCCAGGGTAGAACCGACCGTCCTGATAGACATGCATGGAAATGTAAAGAACATTAGGGTCATCATAAAATGCTTTCTGGATGCCGTTGCCTATGATGTGTGAGTTTGGATTGTTTCCAAATGCAGTGGTAAGGGGTTAAGCGTACCATGGTGAACATCCCTAGTACAAGTTAGTATTGCTGTGGTGGCCAAATGGTGATGTGGGATACTGACCAGTCAAGGATCATAATCTTGCGGCACGCGTCTCCTAGTCTATTTTGACAAACGCGTGCTGCAACACACACATTGTTAAATAGACAGAATCCCATCGCGGCATCATCCTCAGCGTGATGACCGGGTGGACGAATGACCGCTATGGCATTTCTCACCTGGCGCTGGGCGACAGCCAAGCACGTCTCGATTGCGCCTCCAGTGGACAAAATGGCCGAAGCGAAGGTCAGATTGTTGAAATAGATGGAGTCACGATCTTTCTCCAGCTGAATAAGCACTTCGTTGGGCATGTCTATTTGTCGGGTCAGTGAATCGATGAAAGCCAACTTTTCCGGAGCGATGACATACTTGTCGTGCTTCGGACAAATGCGTAGTGGGCATCATTATGGATGAGGGTAACTTCCTCCTCGGTTGCATCACGTGCATTGATCCGTTGCAAAGTATGGGGCGCCAAAGGTCGAGACGATTCTGGGTCGTCAACAAGACCGGCACGGCATAGCTCCTTGTAGATGTAATAGATGCGTCTGGGATCCTCTGGATGAACGTCAGTCTGTGGGCGAACCTCACAGTGGTAACGCATGCGATGATCATAACAAAGTCCTGTGGCAAGCGATGCCAGTGGAAGACCCGCTTTGGCCATGACCTCGTCGTCAGACCAGTCAGAGTCAGGCTCAACTAGGCTATCACGTTTTAACTGTTCAGCAGCGGAGTTATCACCATCACTTGACTTGGTCAAACGTTCAGGAGGGGCCATTCCAGTGGAGGCGATGGTCTCCCGAGGTTGAGACTGATCAGAGCCGGGTGATAGGGACGCAGGAACTGCCTGGGAAATAGAAGAAGGTGCAAGATTGGGGGTGGGAAGATTGCTGATATGTATGGGAAGAGGGACTCCAGTGAAAGATGGGTTTGCAGTCAAGGTGGAGAGGGTATGGGAATCACCCATAACTGTATCCTCGTCCTCGTCCATCACGAAAGGGGAAGCCACAGGAAGCCCTTTGATTTAGTTCAAGCTTCGCCCTAAGTAGCTCATTACCAAGCACTGCCACAATAGACGTGCTGAGCTTGTGTGGCAATCTTAGAGCTTAAAATCGAGCTAATAGTGATTCGGTTTATGCTTCTTGTCCACGCCGTCGAATGCACCTTGTACAGCAAAATGTGAAAAAGATCAATCGGTCAAATGTTCCAGTTATTGACCAATGATTTGATGTTCACCAAATATTGCAGGAATGTCTCAAGGTGTGATGTGATTTGTGCAAGCATACGGTGGTATACAATCGTCTCCTGCCGTAGATTGGACTGACACTGTAATTTACCTGCCGTGTAATGAAGCAAGAGTGATCTTCAAATGAATGATTTCCAAGTAGAAGTTCAATTGTAGACCTTCATGTAGTGGATAGAAATGAAGAACAGAATAGCCAAATCCACTGAGTGACAATGGGAATGGATCAATGTGCATGTTGGATCCCTTTTGGGCCAGTCTTTCTTATTGCCAGACACTCCAGCACTCACCGCCAAATTGACCGCCGCTAGGAATAGATTAGCGTGATGCGTTATAATTGGCGGTGAGCATTTGACCTTCGCGGTTTAAAGGGCTAATCATTCATCCGTCGATGCCTTGAAAGGCCTCCAAGTACTAAGTAGGATGAGCTGTTTGATTTTCAATCTCAAACATCTTTTGAATAATGAACTTGCAACTTGTAGCCTCATATTGCTCTGAATAATATCTACAAGAACAGTCAGTCGCTTATGTGGCCCCTATAATTGACGATCTAGATGTTCACAAACAAGTTGACACTAGATGATGTCAGAGACAAGCTATGATGCTTATTTTATATATATTTTATATATCCTTGGATATTTGTCTTGTCGATATATACTTAAAAGGATAATGATTGACTGGGGAATCCGGTGAAAAGCCCATTTCCCTACGAAAATAACTTTTGATGCACAACAATGTGATGTACCTACATTTACACATGCAGTTGGTGATCGTGATTCTTCGTATACTACAGCACACATTCCAAGGGTCTTTCAATAAACAGCATGCAGCATCTTAAGATTGGCAAGAATGAAAATGCCTCGAGATTAACATGTAGATTGATTGTACATAGATATGTAAAGTCGTTGTAATCAAAGGGAGCATATACGGCCTACAATGGGAAGTTGATGGAAAAGAATGAATTGGGAATGGTTTATTTCATTAAATGACGTTATCATCTTGTTTTCTCCTAAAAGGCGGAGCCCTCATGCACTCATATTTGTAGGCTGTGCGACAAGGAACCCAGCACCTCAAAGAACACTTCTGACCCCAGGACGCCGTCCTGATTCCTACTGGGAATCGACACCGGCAATGTAGGAGATGAGGTCGACAACACGGCGGGAGTAACCCCACTCGTTGTCGTACCAGGAGACAAGCTTGATGAAGTTGGCGTTAAGGGCGATACCGGCGGCAGCATCGAAGATGGAGGAGCGCTCATCACCGTTAAGATCGGTGGAGACAACCTGGTCTTCAGTGTAGCCAAGGATCCCTAAAAAAAAAAAAATTGCTTGTCAGTATGTCTTGCAGTAAGCGTGATAAAGAAGGTAACTCACCCTTGAGCTCGCCGTTCTCGGAAGCGGCCTTGACGACGGCCTTGATCTCATCGTAGGAGGCACCCTTCTCGATGCGGCAGGTAAGGTCGACAACGGAGACGTTGGCAGTGGGGACACGCATGGCCATACCGGTGAGCTTGCCGTTAAGCTCGGGGATAACCTTGCCGACAGCCTTGGCGGCACCGGTGGAGGAGGGAATAATGTTCTGGGCCGCAGTACGGCCACCACGCCAGTCCTTGGAGGAAGGAGCATCGACGGTCTTCTGGGTGGCGGTGTAGGAGTGGACGGTGGTCATGAGACCCTCAACGATGCCGAAGTTGTCGTTGATGACCTTGGCGAGAGGAGCCAAGCAGTTGGTGGTGCAAGAGGCGTTGGAGAGGACGTTGATATCCTTGGTGTAAGACTTGTTGTTGACACCCATGACGAACATGGGGGCATCGGCGGAGGGAGCGGAGATGATGACCTTCTTGGCACCACCCTTCAAGTGAGCAGAGGCCTTCTCCTGAGTGGTGAATACACCGGTGGACTCGACAATGTAGGCGGCACCGGCCTTGCCCCAGGGGATGGCAGCGGGGTCACGCTCAGTGAAGAAGGTGACCTTCTTGCCGTTGACGATGAGACCGTCCTCGACGTACTCGATCTCACCCTTGAACTGACCGTGGGTGGAGTCGTACTTGAGCATGTAGGCCTATCCCGCAGATGGAAGGTTAATATCAGGCCATAGAACCAGTTGATTTGAAGAAACATACAGCGTAGTGAGTCTCAATGAAAGGGTCGTTGACAGCGACAACCTCAACATCGGGGTTGTTGATACTATTGAGTATGGGTTAGAATGCTTCTCGGGTCTTTTTTTTTCTTTCCTTATTTCTTTCAATGTGCCACTTACGCATTGCGGAAGACCTGTGACGTTGTTAGTACCTGGAGCCGAGATTGTGAAGAGAATCACTTACAATGCGGCCAATACGACCGAAACCGTTAATACCAACTTGGACAACCATGATTGCGATTTACTAGAAGCTGTTAGGTCCTGTGTAGGAGTGGTGAATGATAAGAGGATGATAAACTTACTGTAATAGTGAAGTAATTGAAGAAAGAGAGGAACTGGGATGGAGAGGAAGAGAAGAAGAAGAAAAAAGATCTGGGGGAGGGGGAGTATTAATGAATGGATGACTGACGCAATGGACAGATCACCCCCTCACCGAAGAGACGGACGGGGACTGTCACAGCCAACATCCTCTACTCCGTTCAAAAGAATCAGACCGAACTAGATTTCCCGACTGTTGCCGCTTGCACATCTGCCCAGCAACCCATTTCCGGTTTCATACACCGGGGAAAGCAGGAAGAGCCACGATATTGGGGCCCTACTCTGCCCCTCGGTAGCTCCCGTCTACCAATAGAAATCCGGCAAACCTAACCTACTCATCGGGTTGTTACTATTTTTCGGGGGTTTCTCTTGAATGTTTTGCCTACTTGGTGTCTACTCGGGTATAACAGAGATGATCACGATAATCTTAGGTACTGAATTGAAGAGATTCCCGAGGTTGACTAAGGGGAGCTATGACGCTTGAGAGGGTTTGGAGGGGCACGCTGAGGGGCAAAAACATACCTTAGCTAAGGTACATGTGAGCTGACCCTGGAGGTACAACACATATACAACATACAAACAGCCAGTTAAACTCATAGAATTGACCTAATTTTATCAACCCTTTCTAACTACATGAATGCTATTTTCCTCCACTTATGCGGGCCAACCGTGTTGTTCAAACCCCCTGCGGTGGACGGATCGAGTATGGTGATATAACTTGGTGGCTCTCTCCGCCCTGAAAGGAGTCACCGGTATCTCAACACATGGGGCCACGGGATCTGACAGAATTTTTTTTTTTGTTGGTTTTGATTTAATTCGAATCTTTGAGCTTTGAGGGGTTTAAACTACTGGGGTCCCCAATATTACA
The DNA here is from genome assembly GCA_002116305.1 of Penicillium italicum. Taxonomy (NCBI): domain Eukaryota; kingdom Fungi; phylum Ascomycota; class Eurotiomycetes; order Eurotiales; family Aspergillaceae; genus Penicillium; species Penicillium italicum. The sequence continues at coordinate 6,645 of LWEC01000585.1, read as the reverse complement.
ACCTTGGGAAGCCCTAGAGGAATCACTCGATTAGAAATCCGGTTGGACCTGATGATCCCTGCGCTATATTACCTTCTGAACCTCATCAGGCCATCTCAGGATGGAACTCGGAGCCGATAAACAAGTGGCGCAATCTCCAGAGAGGTACTATGACTGAACGTCCTTTTGTACAGAATTTAGATCGTACAATACAAGGAAAATGGTATGACCGGGGGATTCACAAAGATTAACAATATGGTCCGGACCCTTACCCAGAAAGGAGAGGGCCGGGCTTAATAGGATGAATTATGGATTATGGTACAATGGTGGAGAAATGAACAGTGTGCGTCATCATTCAGATCGGCCATCGACTACCCATAAAGGAAATCAATTGATGGCCTAGAGCAACCCAGCGCTTGAATTTATTCCTCCTTGACACCACCGCGCCAGTTCTTCTCGGCGGCCTCAATGGAAGCCTTGTCGCTCTTGGGTCCGCCCTGGGACATGAAGCCACCGGCGGCCTTGAAGGGACGGGCGAGATCACCAGTAGCGGGCTTGCCGAAGACGTGAATCTTGGCCAGGTTGGACTCAAAGGCGCCCTTGAGGGGGATAATCGACTGGATGAGGAGGGGGTTGGTGTACTGAAGGTACAGGTGCATCACGCCCATCATGCCGACACCCATAAGCTGGCTGCGGATCTGCTGGCGCAGCTGGGCCTTGTCGTAGTCCATGTTGGTGGTCGTCACGGGCTTGGGCTCCTCGGTGCTACCCATAGTGGCAGGTTCAACGTACTTGAGGGTTGTCATGTCTGGGAGACATCGCATTAGTTTTGGTCATTTGGATCATTGTGGGGAGTGCACGCGATCGGTCGACATACCCTTCTTTTGGTTGATCTTGAACTGGATGTAGAGGTTGACAGCCATGATTAGGAGATTGGACAAGATGTAGCATCCGCGCACCAGCATCAGGACCTGAGGATCTTCAAAGGGAACCTTCTTAGACAGCTGCATCATCACCAAGATGATGGCGAGGTTGGTACTGTGCGATCATTGTCAGTTTCCGTATATAAGACAGATTTTGATTCAAATTGAGAAGTTGCCGATCAAGCATACATTTGAGGAGACACCATTTTGCCGGATACTGTTTGATATGGGGAAATCGTTGAGTATGGGGGAGTACAACGCGAACAAAACTCGAAAGTCGTGGGCCACCTGGCATTTCTGGAAGGTCAGGGAGCCGGATGAACAGTTCTTCCGGCGCTATCCATATCGCCATCGGATCGCCGCCTGAGGCATCGGACTTGTCGCCTGATAGATGAGGCGACAATATCAGGTGACCTCCCCCACTGCTGGTCATAGCTGGTAGCTGTGATGGTCCAGCTTCAAACCAGACCAGCTTATGTGGCAAAACATCAGCAACCACCACCTCAATGGACTTTTATTTTGATTTGAAGTTGCACAAGGGTGTGGGATATGGCAACTACAGGAGTTTCACCTCTGAATCCTAGCCATAGATGCCGGAGGCATTCATTCCACCCAGACAGCTGAAGGCGCACTGGCTTCCTGGTCTCCTCGCATACCAAAACTAACCATGGCTTCTATCTCTTTTTTTTTGAGAAAGAGAAAAAAAATTATGACCCCTGCAGCAACTTATCTCCAGATCATACAAATGAGCCTACAGATGGTCATATATACAGGCGAGAATTCCAACGCCGTGCGAAAGGCCGGTTCCCTTTCGGGACTAGCGCCAATTGTCTTTTTGGCACACCCGGCGCCTGGCACATTCTGACTTCTCCATCCATCAACAACGCGCGTATCTTCCGCACTCTGAATCGTCTCCACATCCACACCACTGCCAAATCGTCTTGATTTCTGTTTCTATCTGCCATAATCACCTCTGCGACCGTCTTCGCACATTTATTTCGCAATGCCTGGCGGAAAGGGAAAGTCTATCGGTGGAAAGGGTGGAAAGGGTGATGCTGCGGGGAAGGCCCAAAAGTCTCACAGCGCAAAGGCTGGTCTGCAGGTTAGTGGAGTCATGGCTTGTCTTATTTCTGGTTTAGACATTCTGTTGTCTGAGAGTGATCTCAGAGTGGTCATGCGATACAGGCGATGAGTTACTAGATGAAACTGCCCCTCAAAGACGCGTCGACTCGATCCCTCGTTGTTGGTCAGTAAAGGGGGGAGAGGTGGGGGGTGGAGGGGGGTTCTTTCGATATCTATGGAACTCATATTCTGCCGTCGCGTGCCCTCTCTCTCTCTCGACTATGTTTTCGTCCAATCCCCAGCAGTCTAAGATGACGCGACTGCTGACACAAATTCTCTCTCAAGTTCCCCTGTGGTCGTGTCAAGCGTTTCTTGAAGAACAACACTCAGAACAAGATGCGTGTGGGTGCTAAGGGTATGCTACCCCCCTTGAACTGATCTCCCAGACGACTCGTCGCTAACACTTCTCTCCTCTAGCTGCTGTCTACGTGACCGCTGTTCTCGAGTACCTGACTGCCGAAGTTCTCGAGCTAGCGGGCAACGCCGCCAAGGATCTCAAGGTTAAGCGTATCACGCCTCGCCACCTCCAGCTTGCCATCCGTGGTGATGAAGAATTGGATACCCTCATCCGCGCAACCATCGCCTTTGGTGGTGTCCTACCCCGCATCAACCGTGCGCTGCTCCTAAAGGTCGAGCAAAAGAAGAAGGGTGGCAAGATCGAGCTCTAAATCAACATCTGAAAAGTTCCGAAAGAAAATGGGCTGCCCCCGCGGGAGGTACTGTCAAGACATCAATATCTTGACTCCTAAACCTACGACTAATCCTGGCTACCCTTTTTTTTTTCAGTCATCTCGTCTTTGTTCTTCACGGCGCTCTACTTTGATGTGTTTTTTTTCTGATATTCCCCGGTCTTTGCTTTCAATCGTGTTTCTTTTCATTTCGAGTTCATAGGGCGCTGTAATGGGAAAATGGGGATATCCTGGTAGTGGGAATTTTACTGATTCGATGTGCTTCACCATTCATTTACTAGTAATTGTGCAAATATAAACTTGCATGTACAACATAAGAATGTGCTGTAGAATAGAATCCCTGGCCCGATGCCTCCATGACCGGACTGACCATATCACATTTTCGAGGGGTCGAAACAATTGTATTTTACAAAACTTTGGAAGACCTTGCATATATCTAACATTATATATATAATCGTGACGTTTAGCTCCACGGGGGATCGACAGGGACAAACATGCATAACTCCGAGAGATAAACAATATGGGACCACGTCATCTGTTCTTGGCATCTAGATTTTCCAAGGTTAGGTTGATCGCTTACAACAGAATTATATAGGGATGACTGAGGTCAAATGAGTATTGTTTTTACAATGGAAAATCGCTTTAGCGACGAAACCCGGAAATTCAGGTCAAAAAATACAAAGTGGGGATTGCGATCGGAACAATTACACACGGCTATGACCTTGACTCACATACTGGTAGGATATAAGGTAGAAGGTACATGGATTGAACTGTGAGAATCTGAGTACAAAGGCAAAGGCAACGAAAAAAAGGATCCCTGGACTGCAAGATACCAAACATGAAGAGGAATGCAACCATCCAAAATGGTAAGTTTGGAAATATATCAACATCACTGTGGAAGGTAGATCCGTAGAATGGGCACAATCCAAGGCAGCAGAATCACGATATAGCTATATCATTTTAGGAAAAAGAAGACCGGAGCTGTGGATTCACCCTGATTTTACCATTCCGTGAGACGAACGACGTCCGGTCAAAGGGAAAAGTAATCAAAGCACGCGAGAAAGAGAGTAGAAAAAAAAAAAAAAAAAAAAAAGTAAAATGGAGAAACAGACATGTCACAACCGTCTTACCTGGACAGACCGAACATGAATTTCCCCAAGGGAAAGCAGTTGCCGGGATAAGACGGGCCAGAAACATTAAAACGGATGCGAGTCACCCCATGTACAAACTAAAACAGACAAAAATATGCAAAATGCTGGTATTGTCGTTTCTTTTGCCATGGACAAAAGGTCTTTTGTGTCATTCTTCGTATGCGTCCCATATCACCAGGTGTTCGGGGTCGTGGAGTTCGTTCCGACACAGCATAAATAGAAATCCATGGATTTGCATGCAAGGCGCCCGCAATATCAGAAAGTGTTGAAAAAAAAAAGTATCAATCCAGAACAAGTCAAGAGTCTTCGTGAAACTGTGTGAGTCGGGGGGAAATTTTCAAAAAGCATTTCATCCAAACCGCGCGTTGGGCTCCCCCCCAAAAAAAGAAAGAAACGTCTAAAACTTGGCTAGATCAGCGAAACAAAGGATTTTCTGGTCTTTTTTTTTTGGTTGTTGTCATCTCGTCATCCCTCATCGAATCGTAAGCCGGTAATTCGCAGAACAGGAACTCGTGATACAAGTCGTATTCATCTCGCGGCAAATCAGTCGGATGCTGGCAATAAAAAGGGGAGTCGCCATGTTCAATAAATTCGTCCAATGTTCTACTCCACGATGATTTCTACTCCGGAGTTGGTGCGGAGCTCGTCACTTCCGCGGGCTTGGTGGCCGTTCTGGCGGCGAAATCCAGTACCCTTGTCCGGGGTCGGGCCACGTGGTTGGCGGACGGGCATGCGTTCTTGCTGGCCGTCATATCCCATACCCATGCCGCGGTTGCTACCAATAGCGCCAGCGTTAGATTGTTGGCTGTCCTGTTCCCAAGAGAACATGCCTCTCAGACGGCGAGGGCTCGAGTTGGGGCCACCAATACCGGTGCCGAGAGAGAGACCACCCAGGCTGTTGACCAGCAGGTTGTCATCACGCTGCATGCCAAGAGAGGAACCAGACTGGGCAGGGGTGAGGGTCGGGGTGTTGGAAGTAGCAGTGGGCGCACCATCATACTGAATGCGGGCGCCATTGGACTGCAACGCGGCGGGGAAGCTAGCGGAGGAAGGCACGGGCGAAGGAGTGTAAGATCGCAGGTCGGCAAAGGACTTGGCCGCCCGCAGGTTCTGGCCGTTGGCGAAGTTGCCAGGAGAGTCCATCACTCCCAAAAATCCCGAGTTTTGTCCACGCAACGTGTTGAAAGCGCCAGGCCCAGCCTCTTGGCGAGCCTCGCTGAAGTCGATGGTTGCCGCCCGGTTAAGGCCGCGGCGACCACTGTCCGACTGACCAGAGGGCGGGATTGAGGAGGTGGGGGGGCTGACATTGGCACCTGCGGCGATCTTGAAGACTTGCACCTGGCGCTGTTCGCCGCTGCCACGTGAAGCGTGACCCAAGCCCATGTTGTGGGCCAGGGTGTGAACTGTGCGACGCTGGGACGGAGTGAGGTTGTGCGGGAAGATCACAGAATCACGAACAGTATCTTCCTTGAACAGGAGTAGTTGGGAGTAATAGGAAAGGGTCTGGGTGTCGTTCAAGTCCACATCTGCACATAAGGGAATTGGTTAGCGATAGGTCAAATTTCAACTTCGAAAGGAGCGTGTTAACCCACCAATTTTTTGCCCACGCTGGGACACGGGCGAAGGGGATGTTGCCGGGATGTGCGAGGTCAGTGAAGACATGGAGCTCTGCGTCTGGAGCTGAGGGCCTCCTCCCATCGGGCGGTGCTGTTCTTCCAGCTGGCCACGGCGTTCCCGCTTCTCGCGCTCGATCCGTTCCCGTTCCTGCAGGGGGAGCATCTTCTTGTACTCGACTCGCAGTTTCCGACCCTGTAGCTCAAAGTGGTTGAGCACCTCGATCACGGTTGCTGTCTCCTCGGCGGAAGTGAAGTTGGCAAAGGCAAGGCCACGGAAGACACCATTGTCAAAGTGATAGTTAAATGCGTAGGGGAGAGGGAGGTTGAGTTCCGTCATCAACTGCACCAACTGCTCCTTCTTGACAGCAAAGGGAATATTCTTGATGACAATCGCGGTTGGGATCAATTCGTCGTCGTCGGCTGATGAAGCGGAGGCTTCCGGTCGCATGGCGCTGCTCTGGATGGGGCCTGGGCCCAGGTTCGAAAATGCCTGGGGCATGTTCGGTTGTTGATCCAACCATGTCTTGAGAAGGCTGTTAGTTTTTCCTTCTTCTATTTTTTTTCTTTCGCCTGAAGAGAAGATAGGGGAATCCATTGTCGAATCCGACAAAACATACCGTGGGGAGGCCAGCACGTCCACGGGCATTAGGCTTCAAACTGGCGGAAGCTGAGCGAATTCCTCCAAGAGTTTGTGCATTGGCAAAACCGTTAGGGTTCCAGGTCTGGGAGCCAGAGATATCATATCCATAATTGTTCTGCAGAGACGGGTTCAAGCGTTCGAGGCGAGCGGACTCGTAACGCATCTGATCCTGCTCGTACATGTTGGTCGGCATAGGGCCGTATGCGTCGAACTGTCGGGAAGGCTGTCGGTGTAGGGGTTGTTGATGCCTCTGAGACCCAGGGGAACGCGCAGAATGATCGTGATACATGTCTTGTTGATAACTCATCGAGAATTCCGGAGCGAGGAATGTGAAAATCCAAACCAGTTTGAGGAAATAATTGTCACTACTCCACCATGAGAGCGACGCAAGGCTTTGGAAATAAAGAAACCGTCGAGGGACGGGATTGTGCGGATGTTTGAGGGGAGGAGGAAAAGTTTGGACTAAAAGCCGATCGGAGGGAGATTCTGGGCGGAGAACAAGAAAAAAAAATAGAAAAGAACAAA
>LWEC01000584.1:0-172036 GCA_002116305.1 Penicillium italicum | reverse complement strand
TTAAGGCACACACGAAGTCTTGGCGGATACCTAAGGCTTCGCATCAACGTGAGAGGCCAGGGGGACCCCCCTGATGTGTAGTCACATCTTTTCAACACTCCATAACCCGTGCCTTATTTGAAGTTAATTTATGAGCATCTTGGTAGGGGGTCTGGAAACACGTGATGGCAGTAACCACACCAAGAAGCTCCAAGATTTGCATGTGATTGAGTATTAATAGCATCCCACATCAACCAGAATTGCATGTGCGTTCGCCCAATATGGACTTTGCATTTCGCAGTTCCAAATCCTTTATCTTTCACCTCGTATGAACGTGCATTCCACAGCTGATTGTGTGCTGGATTCGCCATATTGATGGTATTAAGAGTAATCTCAATTCTACTAGAGATATGACACGTCACACAGGCTGCTTTTACACATTTGAAAACTATGAAACTCATAATAGTATCGTTCTATTCGTTGTGTGAGCCCAGTTGAGCGGGCCCATGTCACATTCCTGAGATTCTTGGTCCAAAACTTCCCAGACTGTCAATATCCGGCGGCTGTTTGCTATAGCACACATGTGTAGGTATTTGTGTCACAACCTCGGACGACGTGTAGTAATAATTCACTATCTAATCCTAGTCTACATAAGCTCTAGTTGAGAACCGGCTAAACATGTTTTGAAATTGGGGGCTACATGCACGCCGTTCTAAACATTTATAGCGATAAAAAAAAGTGCAACACGGAACTATTGTATGATAAAATAAGCCATTCATGGAGACATGAGAACGGAATTTTGATGGAGCAACTATCTCATCCGAGGACGACACAGCTAGAGCTTTTTTCAGACTTTTGACTGGTTCACACCACGACAAACCTATGAGATCTTAGGTTCTAAGGGTCAACTGTTCGTCAAATTTCCTACCCACGTCTGTCCACTGCGCTTCATCTCATCCTCAGAGCGATGGGAATCAACTGCTCCATGCATGGTGTTGTTGAGCCCTTTGAACCTCATCCACAAAATGGTCATTTGGAGAGCCAGCACAACTAGTAGTGCCCCCCAACCTCATAATTAACAGGGATCTTTTGTGACTGGAATCAAAACTTCACCAAGTGCACTCGAGAAAGCCTTCATAAATAGGAAGACTGCCACAATCAAGCCTTTCATACTTGAAGGTGATCGCGCATATGCCAGTTCGTATGCGGTGACATTGCAAAAGCACTCGCTCAATGCTCCAAGAGCAATAGTTGGAGCCTGCCACCAAATCCTGATTGGTACAACAGTGTCGCATGTTGATTTGTAATGCGTAATACCTGCATGGCGATGGCTTGTATACTTTAGACCCTGAAACCCACTATCGGTTGTGCCTTGGTCTAATCGCGGAGACTAACGTGGGGATCAGAGTCTTTTTTGCATCCGAAATCCAACCCTTCCTCGCAGTTAACCAGTCAACGCATCGGAGAGAATCAAACGGACAATTTCAAAAGTGTTACACGTGTCCTACGGGGGAAAATCAACACTTCCATTTCTTTTTCTTTTCTCTTAAACATACACCATAGACCTTGTCATTTTTTTTCTCGAGCCCGATCATCTACGAAATGGGTTCGGATCACAGAGACTCCATTGAACAATTCGTTATTCTCACACCTCGATTGATCATTGTTCCCACTCCAATAGCAGTCTCCTTCAACTCATACCGGGCGCTCTATTCCGATCTACATGCAAATGTGGATTTCTGTCAAATGGGTTTCGGGCATCACTTTCCAGCCAGGGTATGGAGCGACGAGGAGACGCGTGAGATAATCCAGACGCGTGATATTGAACGTTGCTGGCAAAGGCGCGGTCTGGGAGATTTTGCTGTGGGGTTGCGTGGGCCATCCACATTCGAGTCCGACAATCACCCCCCACAAAATGATCATTTCACCACACTCAAAGGCGATGACTATGTGCGGGTTGCGGGTCTGAATAATGTTCATCTCGCTGCCTCCGAATGGGTGGGCTATGCAGGCCTCCGTGATGCCACAACAACCTCGATGCCACCACGAGAACCCGGGGATCCTACGCTGCCATCATGGATTGAGATGATTGAGCTGCGCTACGGTGTATCGCAAAAATACTGGGGGCAAGGAATTACGCAAGAAGCGTCCAAGGCCATTATGCAGTGGTCTGTGGATGAAAGGGGGGTCAAAAGATTCATCGCAGAGACGGAGAGAGAAAACAGCAGAAGTGCAAAGGTGTTGCAAAAGATTGGCTTTACACTGAGTGATACGAACTATTGGAAAGAGCCAAGGGAAATGGAATGGGAGTGTACTGCCAAATGAAACTTGAGACGTCTCTTATACCATGAAGTCTCAAATTCGGTGCAGTTTCCACTACAAATTCGCAATGCAACCCCACCGTTGTTTACCGATCTGCCTTGGTGGGAATTTCGTTCAAAGTTGAATGTACAAGTGTACGGAGCACGCACCAAAGATATCCATATCGCCAGGATAGCGGATATTGATTGGATCAAAAGTAAAATCATCTCAATCTCAAATTGCGTCAATGCCAGGCTAAATACATCTTACAGGTGATTCCCAATGAAAAGTCGCATTCTAGTTGTTGTCAAGCAATACTGACCCATCACATCCTCAGGTGCAATTCCGCCAAGGTGGAGTATTTTGACATCATCGCTTACTTTGTATACTTCCGCCATAATTGATAAAAAGACAGTTCCGATTTAAAAGATGCTCACATCCTATCGATGATATTTCTCACACAGAAAGATCATTCTCAAAACACATTCTTCACTTTCCAAAACCCTCCACGAGAAAACTACTTGTCATGGCGCCCCGGTATCAAAGCGTTGCTGTGATCGGCGCTGGCCCATCTGGTATCTCTGCCGTCAAAGCCTTGCAAGAAGAAAAGATTTTCCAAACCATACGTCTATTTGAGCGACGAGGCCACATTGGAGGAATCTGGAAATACGATGAGATTCCCGATTTGTTTCCATCCCAAGAGCCTTCCAGTGAACAGGATCACGAAATCCCAAGTCGCCTCCCGCTCCTCAAATCTCCTTCTCCTGAAGATGTAACATCTCGTACGGGCATTTACGACGGCCTTGACAGTAATGTCGGCGCCAAAGTCATGGCTTTCACGCACACGCCCTTTCCCGAGATAAATTCGGCATCGTCTACTAGACACTTAGGGCAGTCCAATCCAACCCGGCCATTTCGGGTGGTTAGAAAATACTTGGAAGATTTATTCCAAGACCACCTTCATCTTGCCTCGCTTAATACAACAGTCCAAAAAGTTGAAAAGCGGGGCGGGAAATGGACCTTGGTACTTCGTCAGTCCGGCCATGGGGATAGTAACACTCCTAAGGACTATTGGTGGGAAGAGCAATTCGATGCTGTGATTGTTGCATCGGGGCATTACAGCGTGCCTTCTGTTCCTTTTGTCCAAGGGCTAAGTGCTGCCTTTGCGCGCCATCCGACCGTGTTTGAGCATTCAAAGGCGTTCCGAAAGGCAGATGACTACGTGGACAAGCGTGTGTTGGTAGTTGGAGGCAGTGTCTCAGCAGCAGACCTTGTCACAGATTTACATGCCATTGTAAAAGGCCCTCTGGAGCTATCCCAAAGAGGGAAGAACGAGGTACTGCAATCCGCATGGGATCTACCCAATGTCAATGCTAGACCAACAATCAAAGAGATCCAAGCAACAGAGATAGGAGTAAACGTCGTTTTTTCCGACAACAGCCTTTTGGAGGGCGTGGACAAGATTATTTTCGCTACTGGGTACAAGGTGTCCTATCCATTCCTGGTGCCAAACCCCGTGACCCCCAACAACCGGGTAGCAGGGTTTTACCAGCACATTTTCAAGATCGGGGACCCATCTTTGGCTCTCGTCGGCCAGGTCCGCGCTGCGATCAGTTTCCGAGTTTATGAATACCAGGCTGTTGCCGTTGCCCGATATTTCGCTGGAAGAAATGCGGCGTCCTTGCCAACGCCACAAGAGCAGGATCTTTGGGAGGTCCAAAGACTCCAGTACAAAGGCCATACAGCTTTGTTCCACGAAATCAAGCCTGACTTTAGGGAATATTTTGGTTTCTTAACAGATTTGGCTGGGCCCCCAGCACCAGGATCAGATGGTTACTCACTCCCGCCTTGGGAAGATCGATGGGCAGAACAAGGATTTGAGATTCTCCAGCGAAAGGACAAGTACTGGAAGTCACTACGAAGAGTGGCGAATGGACTAGAGGCAGTGCAAGCTAAACTTTGAAGTGAACCTCATTTACCGTACACGGGAAGGGAAATGTATATATTTCAGCCTCAGATCGCCCAGTGTGACAAGACCAAAGCTCCATTGAACATCCTAGAAAGACAATGCATATATATCGGATTTCAGGCAGCGCGAGATGGATTTCCCATTCCGTTTTAGTGTTCGCCCCTAGCCTTTTTCTAAACATCGAGTAAGCCCGCAGGAATTTACAACCCCAGGCGTGTTCGCCTGGGCAGAGGGTAAATTTTGATCAGATTAACGATTGCCGTGAGAAACCCCCTAGCAGCAGCCATTTCATTCATCAAGCTACAAAACTTACAGATAAATCATTGCTCCGATGCGGCAAACAAGCTGGATCTTCCGGTTGACTGAGATTTTTTTATCCCATTGCAAGTCCCAAGATTGCTTCCAGATAATTCAGGTCTGCTTCTTGATACAGCATGTCATAGTCAGATTGGCCATAATTGAGGCATATTCTAGACATCAACCCTCAAAAGCAGGCAGGTAATGTTTTGCCGCTACACAGTCCCTCCGCAAAAGCTTTCGGGGTTTTGACCCCAGCGTTTTTCACTACGCGTCAATTCAACATGCTGTAGGACGTTGCTACTCTAAGATTGAACCCTATTCCTTTCTTTCATTCTCTAGCTTATTTCAGTCCATGGTCTCATTTGCATTAATTTTCTCTACATACATTCTAGTTTACCTGGGCAGGTTAGTGCGGTCGCATCCTACTCATATTATCTATAATTCTCCCATCACCCAATCGCGTACAGTCTATGTTCCTCTCTCAGATGTAAACCGACGAGATATTACGACACAGTACAGTCATAATGAGGTAGCTTTTATGTTAATGCCTTAAAAGACGATTTCTTGTCAGTTCTATAAACCACATTATCCTCAAGCTTCATACCAGCCGAGCTCTTCTCTAAATACAAAGATGTTCGAGTTCAATGATAGCGCCATCGAACATGGCCGGCAGGATATCGAAGGATTATCTCCTTCGGTCAAAGCATATCGCTACAGTGGTATGGACGATTTCTGCCAGATCATCTCGCTTGAGGATGATCGTCTCTATGGTTCATTCCGCGTTGGACGAAAGGCAAAAGCGCGGGAAAGTGGTGCAAGTTGGGAAGGAATCAATGACCATTCGATCACGCTGCCACAGACGGGAGACACCCTTCAATTCAGCTCGGCGCAAAATCCAATGCGCATTCGCACTTTCCACCGCAGTAGGCTTATAGATGACTGTAATCGTCAGAACATCCTTGGTGAGAGAGACAACACTAAGAACACGCCAGACGAAGATTATAGCCCCGAGAAAGAAGACCACAGCGAACATCTTATCTTCTTTATTGAACCTACGACTTTCGAGCACGACTTCATCAACTCGGATCCTCCTATTCGTACCAAGACATTCTTCAATCCGAAAACAAAGATCCTGATCGTCAAAATGCTCGGCCCAGCGCACGAACAAGCTACAACGGCTTTCAACGATATGCTTAAACTGGCCCTTCAGCCAATGGGCCTAAATAAAACAATTCAATCCTGGGGAAACACAGTGATGCTTGCTACAGATGGCACAAGGAAGCAGGCAGATGGGGGGTGGGGTCCACGAAGACCCCCCCCAAACGCTCCTAGGAGACCCACGGTTATTTTGGAGGTCGCCAATTCGGAGACTTACGCCAAGCTCCGCCGTGATACTCAGTACTGGATAGATCCAGAAAGACAGGAGGCCAATATAGCTATCGGAGTTAATCTCCATACGAAAAGGCCCGAGATCACGATCGACCAGTGGGAATGGAGCTCCCAAACATCCCGCCCTATCAACAGGACTCACTTAACCATCAGTAGGAAATCTGATGGTGCAGTCTACTTTGATCCCTATCATCCTCTACCTAAACTCGTGATCCCTTTTGAATCTCTTTTTCGACGCCCCGCAGAAATCAACAGAGAGCATGATATAGTCATTGAGACACAAGAACTAGTCGAGTTCGCATCCTTGGTATGGGAGGTGCAATTCGAACAAGATTCATAATGAAACAAGAAGTGGTTCATTGAAATGTCTGCAAAGTATGACGCAGATGTAGAGAAGACGTGCCATGATGTTGTGAGATGCTTTCGACAGCAGAGTCCTTCCAGTGATCTTGAAACACCAGCCTCTTCACGATCAAGGAAAGCCCTAGGGAGATTGTTGGGTCCAAGGCAACCAAAAAATTACGATGGGCTTCAATGTGTCGTTATGCAATTGATTCTATTGCGTGGTATATTTTCGGGCATTGGCCTGCTTTTGACACGTTAATTATCGTTAGAACAAAGCTCAAACATTTACTTTCCTACACTGTGCTCGTGTATAAACGCTTTTTATGCAAGTGTCTAGGCACCATTATGTGGCAAGAAAAACAATGCATCTGGTGATTGACATTTGTTGGAGGATACATCAAGGTGTTCCCAAACTTGGGGGTCAATATCAGTTGACAGTAGTTCCATTCTGCATATCGGAGCCAGTAAGCATATCGGGTGGTTATGTGAAATTCTATGAGAGAGAGAGAAGTTAGAACTGTGAGTCTGACACTATGTGTTCAGTTATGTGTCCATTGGGAGTTATCAACAAGTGTCGCGCCATATACATTCATGAAACTATACAGCCAAGTCAGCACACAGGTTTCTACTCCTCCGGGGCACTTCTCTGCTCCATCTTCTCTGCAGCTCTCTGCTTCCCGCCCTCCGTCACATTGGGATTCTGCTGCGCGCTACATAGGCCAATCAGTAGACATCGAAAGAGTTCCATAAGGGCATACTCACGCTTTGAGCCCAGCTGAGACTCTCACTGGGTCTTTGCTTTGATCACCTCTTGCCTGATGTAATTCCTTTCGAGGCTGGTCACCGCCGAGCTCATTAAGCATGTCTTGTGAATGGTGCTTTGCCTCTTGTGAAACTTTCGGGTTGCTCAGCGAGCTGTAGACGATAGTATTAGGCCTTAGAAACGCTCGTGAAATTCTATGATCCAGAATGTATTACTTACGCCTTGTACCCACGCATCTCGTTGAGTCTTTCTTCTGTCGGCATGTTCGTGTGGGTGATCTTTTCAAGTGAGTTATCGTTTGACGAAGTCTAGGTCTGTCTTTGAAGGATAATCATTCTACTTAAATGCTTTACAATCGGTCGTCATATATCATTCCTCCGTCATTACGTCCCGCAACGATGTGTTCGCCGTTGTGACATAATTATGATGTCCCATGATTGCATAAGCTCCAGTGATGAATCTATTCCATCATATAGTTGTAATGTTAGGTTAGACCCCTATTCTAACTTCAAAGTTGGAATTAATAAGATAAAGGTTGGATGAGGCGGCTGAAAACAGACTGGGAGACCTTCAATTACAGCCGCGCGGCGGTAAGACGTCCTTTAGGTATGGAGACGGGGTGATGCGCACTCAGTAAGCACCTGTGGACCACCTGATTGCTGTCTAAGCACAAGTTGAGCATTCACTCAGAACAGCCTCTAGGGCTGAGTGCTCACCGAATTGACATCATTAAGCATACCCTGAGCATCACTAGACCATTACTTATCATCTGACTGTTTGGTAAGTATAATTAAATTCCTAGATGGTCACTGAGTAATCACCCTGTGCTTTTAGATAGCTAGGTAGCAAGTAAGATCCTGAACGCACAACGCGGCGGGACCCCGATTTGGAAATTCGCATCCACTGCCTAAACTACACATGTATGTTGCATAGTGCAACATATGTAGCCTTTTTGAGTTGACTATTTCTTCTCTGGTTCCTATTTCTATATTTTTTTCTTCCTTTTTTTTCTCAAGGTGAGTACACTACAACTTCTTCCAAATCATATGTAGCAGAACTATCAGTCAACTTGTAATTATTCTCAAAACTTCACATCCTCGTAATGCCATCGTTATCATATCTCTCTTTGTTTCTCTCCGCAATTTAAGTGGTGCACTGACTTAGGGCAATCCTATCGGTGGTACCTGCCAAGCGTCACTGCTGGGTCTAACTACTCTTGGCTGCCAAAATCAGTATTTGCCCCACTGTCAAATCTAAGCAGAGTTTCTATAAATGTAATTGCCGCCATGGGTTTAGGAGGAGAGCACAGATACCTGATCCTCCAGTTCATGTTATCATGTCTCTCTATTGTAATGTGTTTGATAAACCATTTTTGTGTGCCAGGCCAGGTACTCTACGTGTGGACGAAAAGTACAATCAGCGGGAAGAACACAAAACTCTTTGAAAGCCCCTCTATTTGCGTGCTTACATGGCCACAAAATTGAAACCGGATGTCAACGGGTATGTTAGATGTATGCAGAATAATCAACCATTTCCTTAGTTTGGAATGTTTTGTAGCTTTCAAGGAAACCGAGGGAGGCGCGGATTGGCCCATTGTGGTGTGGCGATGCTTATCTTTCCCTTGAACTATGAATGTAGAATGCAATGCAGAAAATCGGAGTTTCCATTTGCAGTTAGGAAGTGGACGCACTGTCAGCACGATGCCACTCTGACTGTCGCTATGCGGGCCCATTTTCCCCATTAGACCTAGTCCCAACAATTGGCCAATCACAACCCAGGAACCCGCATGGGCTGTTGACCACGAAAATGGTTGGCCAAGTGTTATTTTTATAGCGTGGGGCTAGATCATCTCATATATAAAGTCATCACTCCCAAGGTTACTGCGAGATAAACATCCCTCTTTCTACCATTTCCCAAGTAATCCGCCATCATGCTCGGATTTTTGCCTGTCGGCTTGCTGGCCATTGCTTCTTTGGCAGCGGCGCGCGATCCCACAGTCTACCTCATCCGACACGGAGAGAAACCCAGTGATGGAGGAAACGGATTGAATGCACAAGGACTCGAACGTGCACAATGCCTTCGCGAAGTTTTCGGCAAGAATTCAGAGTATCAAATCACCCACATTATGGCGGAAAAGCCTAAGAGCAGTATGATTATCCCCTATCCCTGTGCGGCTTCGGCACGCAGTTTTACAGACCAGACCAAGGGCTAACGTGAACGGGATAGGCGGCAAACGCGCCCGCCCCTACGACACCGTTGAGCCGCTGGCTCAAGATCTCGGCCTCACTGTTGATACCTCTTGCGGTCGGGATGACCCAGAATGTGTCAAGGATGTCGTTAAGGGATACGATGGAAAGGGCTTGGCCAATATACTGATTTGCTGGGAGCACGATGCACTGACGGAAATTGTTGAGGCACTGGGAGTCAATGATGCACCATCTTATCCAGATGATAGGTGAGTCTTCAATCCTCGTGTCATAGCTTTCGCTTGACTTCTCTAACATTCGCACAGGTTCGACATCATTTGGACCCTCCCGGGCCCTTACAATGAGATTACCGCCGAGACCAGCGAACATTGTCCCGGTTTGGATTCGTAAATGCCAAGATAATCTCGGAAGTCCACAGCAGGGCTGTGGACTTCGGCTCATGCTCAACTGAGGTTTTTTTTGTCCATGAGATTTTTGTACAGGTCACGTGTAATCGTGAACTCATTGTGAATTTGCACATTCAAAGAAGACGTTATGACTTTGGTATTACCGATCTGATTTTGGATATCCCAAAATAGTGAACTGGATTCATGATTGGCGAAAAGAACAATCTGTAGAAATTACAAATGACCTCATCGCCTCCCAAGGTCCCTTTTTGACATTGACATTCTTTTTTATCTGTCATGTCAAACTCTGAATATTATGGCTACATCATGGCAATCACACTTTCTTCAATTAGACTATAAGAGTAGGCGATACAGAGCTTGTCGGCTAGACAAACTTTGCGACAGAGAAGAGAGACCGATTGCCAGTGAGATCCTGGGTACATTCGTGGTCGAAGTGGGCCTATTGGAGCTTGCTCACCGTCTAGCTATTGATTCTCGAGAGTAGTCTGATGAGCCGGTATAGCGATCAGGGCTCAGACACCGATTGAGGAGGACGCAGTTCACCTCTTACTTGGTCTTGGTCTATACAAATTACAATTTAAACACAATTAAAAGCAAAAGCAAAAGCAAAATGGGTTAGGATCCCGTTAAGTCATGATTAGAATACTGCGGAGGTAATAGCCGAACAGCTCGGAGAGAAAAAAAGCAACCCATCCCATTGGAAAAGTGTGGGTACGTATACAACACAGGCGATGGAAAAGGCGCATTTGATAGAGAAGTACTGGCTCGGGCACCTGATGTACCGTGTTATGGAGACTGGGTACCTATTCAACCTGCGAAACGGTGGTCTCTTTCTCACTGGATTTCGGAGCTTCGACGGACCCTTCCTCTGCGCGAAGATCACCTAACTTGTCTGACTGAATCGCTCCCTGCTCCAGCCTGCGAACATGGTGGTATTGCACAGTGGTCTTCCAGGGCGTAAGGCCAGGGGTGGTGAACATGGTTTCGACCTCCTCCAGGGTTTTTCCAGCTGTTTCCGGGAAGGCGAAGAAGACATGAACAGTCATTGCGAAGCAAAAGACTCCAAAGACCACATAAACCTTCCATTTGATATTTTCAAAAGCGGGAGGGACGAAGTAGGATAGGGCAAAGTTGAAAATCCAGTTAGACGATGTCGAAAGTGCAACAGCCTTGCCACGCAGGCGAAGGGGATAGAGCTCCGGGGGATAAATCCAGCTGACAGGACCCCAAGTTGGTGCGTAACTGGCGACGAAAAGATAAGTGCAAGCGATCACTCCCTTGGCAGCCTTGGGGGCATCGGAGAGATCCCACGATTGTTCGGGGGTATGGTTGAGGCCACCCGGTGGAGCTGGCTTGCCGTACGATGCCATAATACCAGCATTGGCAAACATGAACACCATCATGAGGGTAGAACCAACCAAAAGCGGAGTGCGACGACCCCAGCGATCAATGAAGAGCAAAGCTAGAATGGTCATTACCACATTTATGACGTACTGAATCGATGATGCGACAAGGTTCGAATTTCCAGTAAGACCGGCCATACCAAACACGTAGGTAATGTAGAGCATCATGACATTCATGCCAGTGAGCTGCGACCAAATCTGAGTGAACATACCGAGGTGCGTTCGGTAGAGCATAGGACCCTTGAAAAGGTCGAGGTATGAGGCATCCTTATTATGGCGCTCAAACTCGACCATATCACGGATCTCTTGCAACTCAGACTGCACAAAAGGCGCATGTCGGTCACCCTTGGCATGGACCGAAGCCAAAACCTCGAGAGCCTCGTCCCAGCGATCCTTCTTGGCCAACCAACGTGGACTCTCCGGCAACAAGAAGACAAATCCAAAGAGCAGGGCAGCGGGAACCATCTGCAAGCCCCATGGAGTGCGCCACGCGGCGGTACCTTTCAGGAAGCTGCAGCCGTACGAAACGTAGAACATGATCAAAATACCCCATGTAATCGCCCACTGCTGTGCTCCCACGACCTGGCCACGCTTACTGGGCTGGGCTAACTCGGCGACATAGACGGGGACTTGGGCGCTAAGGATACCGACCGAAACACCGTTGATGAAACGACCAACAACCAGTTGGGCTATTCCGAACGACGAACACACGATGGCGCTACCAATGCACCAAATCACTGAACCAGACTGGATGGCCCCACGGCGACCCAGATAGTCAGTTACGAAACCTGAAGCTAGAGCACCAACCCAGGAACCACCAGGCATGGCTGCCGAGATACCACCCTGATTGGAAGAGGTAGGGCCACCACATAGACCTTCATCGTTGGTGCCGGTTTGGTTGAAGAAACACTTGTACTGCTGAGTGCCAAGACTGTGAGATATAGTCAGTGATCGTCATCCCTCGCCTTGGATCTCATCGAGGAATGAACAGTCTTACATGGCGGACATGGAAGCGATATCAAAACCGAATAGGGCGCCGCCAATGACGGCCACCGTGGTGATGACATAGATATTAGTTATCTTGTAGCCCATGATGAAGTTCCGCAATGGAGGCAGATGAAAGATGGATGAAGAAAAATAGGAAAGAAAGGGAAGTAGCAAGGATGAGGGATTTTAAAGAAAAGATACAAATCTGAAAGAAAAAAATACAAAACCATAAAAACAGTCAAACAGTAAAACGCCCAAACGGGAAAGGCCATACTCACAAGTCATGAAAGGGAAACGCGGAGGTGTGGAGATGCGGGGAAAAGGCGTATATTGGGTTCCCCGGAATACCTCCATTATAGGCGCGATGGTACTACAAATCGATGTACAAATTAGTACTCCATATGGAGATTCCGTACGTAGTATCCAAAAATTACAGCAAACACTAGGTCAACCCAGCTTTCCCCTTCAACGTATCAAACCCTGTCAGAGCTAACCTTGGAAATTACCAAGTCACCAAGTCACCAATCACCGGCTGAATATCAAATTGGTTTGTGGTCAGATGCTGTTTAGCCCCCTAGTGTATGTAACTCTATGTGTCGCCTCAAGCCACATGGTATCATCGCGTGTCGGACATTTGCCTATTTTGTTCAAGGGTCTTGGGGAAGGAACTGGTTTCCCCTCCTTTGTCGACGAAACGGGAAAAAGGCAAATACAAAACTAACTTTCCACCATAGGGACTAAGAACCAAAGCAAGCATCATTCCATCGAGTGCCGACATCCGCTCCGTGTTGAAGTCAAAGCCGCGACCTTGGTTTGCAAGAGGCTTGAATTAGGGCGCCATCGCGAGACGGATGGCGGTCAGTTCTGCTTGGCAACACGCCTCTCCCGTTATGATTTGGTGACACGGCACATCCATGAGACGATGCCCTCGGAGCCTATTTGTCCGACCAAAAGACACTCGTGCCAATGGTACGACCCGAGTAACATGCAGCGTTTGCGCAACACTTTGGAAGCAAATTTTCAATGCTAACTGACAGGTATACCATCCCTGAGCCATTTCCATCCAGGAGCCCTTCCAAGTTGAACCTCCATGCCAAACTCCCTGGCGGCCCCATAGCTAGTATCTTGGCACACATGTGAAGCACCACATTGCGGTTGGGGCTGGAGGATTGAGTGCGCATCATGCGAAGCCACAAATGAAGGTGCCAAGTGGGCCATCAAGGCTACGCTTGCTCCGTACCAGGTTCAAACATGCCGCATGAAACTTTGGCTCTTGGAGCGAAGGCCGTAAACAAAGAAGCTGTTTGCTCATGTCAATTACATCACTTCCCCCAGCCTCTCCCTCTTATTAGGTGAGCAACACACTGGGGTGCCTGGTCTACCAACATGGCATGAGCAGTTTCCCTGCCGAGTCAAAGATTAAATTTGATCAAAGGCCTAGGGTGTACACTTTTTAAATGTCACTTCCCGTCCTGCGCCCCTTATAACTGATTCTAGCTCGCTTACCAGCCGATACTAAAATGTAATCCGCCGTATTTGCAATTAAACGTTGCTCCGAGGCTAAGAATTTTGCAGTCCAGAATTTGATTAATCAAACCGCCAAACTGTGTTTTGAACCTTCCCCTGAAATTTGCCAGCTTTGTTTAAGCCTGTGCCCTAACCTTGGCAGATAATCGACGCCACTCTGTCTATCGTGCTCCTCTGGCTCCATCTTTATCAGTACTTCTTTTGCCCTGGAAAGCTTGGCAACTCACACTAGCAATCGTTTATCGAGAGACTACGGAGTAACTTTGCAAGGTCGCACTTTGACGATCCAACCGAAAGCAGCGCATTTAGGCCAGGTGGGGATTACGGTTCTTTGTCCGGTAAGACTAGTGTTGTACGTTAGTAGACATAGACATAGACACTGCGGAACGAATGGCGATAGAAGAAACGTACTCGAAGGCGTCAAGCCTAGCTCGATATTGGCTCACAGACAAACATCCATGGATGACTCAATGATGCACAGGCCTTGGTAGTTGCACTGTCCTTCGTCATCTATAGGCTTACCCTCCACGCATGTTGCAGATTTAGTTTCCGGCTTTCGGTGTCACAGTGCACGAGGCGGACCTGCGCTTTAGCGGTTCAGCGTTTCAGATTACTAAAGGATTGTTCTACACTTTCTTGAATGGAGCCGAGCGCCTTTTGTGTAGTGGGATTAACGAACCGATCTCATAGAGTCAAACCTACCTCTTTCAACCGTTTTTCAACAGCGTTTCTAGGAATCAAATTCTAATCTTTGAGTCTTTTTTGTGTTTCATTCTCTGGATGTATACATAGGCTGCTAATAGCTTCAAATTATCCCTGAGACCAATCATTCGATGATCCTAGGCGTTTGGTGCAACCTCAAATCCCACACCTGCTTACTCCGTGCTTGAACATTTCTTGTGCAGATCTCGAGGAATGAATAGTAAGTCACCCTTTGGGTTCAAACACGACATCTAACTTCTGATGTCTTGGCCCAATTATGATTTCCACAAGACGGGGCTACCATAGTTGCATCGTCCCCGCAAAATGCACATGATGCTTCTAGGTCAATGCTTCGAGGTAAACATAACACCTTAGAGGTTTCCAATAAAAGCCAATACCCGACAAGCATACATGTAAGAATATATCAACTTGAAGTTACCGGTCAGGTAGCATGTTACGTTTAAGGAAAATAACGTTTACTTAACAAAGTCATCCCTCGGGAATAAAATCGGGAAGTCTGACGCCTGTGGCGTTGGGGGTCAAAATGTGGGGGGTGGGGGGTGGGGACTACATCCCGCGAATTCTCATTTTCTTCAATTTCCCCTTGTTCTCTCCGCGAGTTTCACATAATGGGTACAGCGACCGATTTGCCATCTTCACTTTCAAACAGTTATTCACTCGGAGGCTTACCGCCACCTTACACAGAGCATGACCCGCAGACTACGGCTCAAGCCTCCCAACATGACACGCCATCGTATACTGAATCTACCAGTACATCTGCAACCACCAAATTCCCTCCTGCAATGAACGGATACTTTCAATGGAAACTTACGACCACATTCCACCTCGGGCCGACCGCGGACGAAAAGCTGTTCGCGGTGTCAACCCCCGCAACTGTTTTCAACAACAAACCCACGATCGTGTTATATGACGGGCCAACTAACAAGCACCCGGTAATGGCAACGGCTCAGGGTGACAAGTGGGGAAGGACCAGACCAATCGAAATCACACTCCCACCCCGTCCAGGGTCTCAACATGAAGACGCCGTTGTGGAACAGGTCATTCCGGGTGGATCACTGAAGCATATTTCACCTATCCACACGTTCGAAATATCTGTGGGCCCGAAAGGAACAACACGCGAAAGATTCGAGTGGCGCAAGAGCCATGGCAATGAAATCAAAGAGCTTGCCGGCTTTTCCTACGGGTGGAAATTGGTGCGGTTGGCAGGACCGGTGAACAATGTAGGCGGAAGGAGAAAGGAGCGTGATCGGGGTTATACAAGTGATGGGCTGGAGATCGTGGCTCTGATCGCACACAATGCTTCTTGGAGCCTGACCAAGGGATTTCGATTCACCTTCATGGGTGCTGGGTTGACTGGTACCATGGGGGAAAATTGGGAGATTGTTGTGGTGACTTCTGCTCTCCAGTTGTGGTTCATAGACGTACAAGACGCTGCCACCAGTTAAATTGTCCATAAAACCTGGTCTGTTTATCCTGAGCTCAAAAATGTTATGTAACTCTCGATGTTGTCCACGGGTCTCGACTGCACTACGCACACCTCTCTGGCGGCATTCGCGGGAGCGGATATTAACGTTGAAACCCCCGAACGATGGCACTCCGTTGATCAACAAAGCTATTGAGGTACGCTAGATATCGTGTGGCGATAGTAATTGCGCGCAAAACTTCTCCCTAACAAGGTTTAGTCCGAAAGACCCTAGGATTTTCGACAATTTACACCAGTCTTGCTCTTGTGGGTGTGTCGAAGTTCAATATTGTCCTACTTCTCAGGTCGATCTCCAACTCTCTTGCTCCATCTCTTGCTCCACCATCACCTCCCGCAAACCCACTCAGGATGATCCACCTTCAGCATTGTCGGTTTTTGTACTCCGTATTCTCATGCTACTTAATATACATTTATTATCTTGGTTGTTGCTGTTTTCCGTGGACATCTATCACTTTGGAGCAATGTGGAAGATGATTTCCATACCAGATAACGCCATGGCTCTGCGACTCTTGGACTCCATATTCAGTGACTATCGCAATTACCACACATTCACGTACTTGAGTGGCTCCTTCAACTGTCAATCTCTGCCCCTCGGACCTGAGCACCCCCACCGATCCATTTGAAGTTCGGGTGATTCCGCAGAGAGGTCGATACAATCATATCCTTCATGTCTGAATCAATGTAGTGGAAATTAGAATCTGAGAGGGCGGCAAATCTTCTTACAAACGCAATTATCTCGGCTTCGAGTGTTGAATTTTTTTCTTCAAAGGTGGGAACGAACAATTTACAGCCTCTTAGAGTGTACGGATATCGATCCACCGGGGCATGGCGCCTCAACATTGGCTGGATCGGATCAAAGTTTGATCTTCTACAACTCCGCCGGTGGCCAAATCTGCGAGAATAGAAATTGATCTTAAAAAAATGGAGTGATCCGTACTTGCTCATTTCTTTGATCTGCAATTGATTTTGTGGTTCTCACATTCTATCTCTCCGCGATTTTCATCCACATTTATCATTGTTTGCCTTAATTTGTGGAAGTTATCCGAATGTGCTATAATGAAGCTGGCGCTGCCCAATGACGTACTTCTATTGATAGGAGAGCAACTGGAACAGAAAGCAGACCGCTGGAACCTCATCTTTGCCTCCCATCACTTCCATGATCTTTTCCTCCCACTGGTATATCGAAATGTGTCTATCAACCATTGGCAAGATGCCAATTCCTTCCTGCATGCAATACTGGAACGACCTGCGCTGGCGCGGGCCGTTCGGGAGCTAGACCTAACAGGCTGGCATGCAAAAAGCGTATCGGATGAAGATTGCAACCAAGTTCAGACTTCGGCATCTTTGAGAGCATGGCTGGATGATGTATCATGCTCAACACTTGAAAGTGATCAATGGGCCCAACGCCTCGGACAAGGACTTTCTGACCCCTGGGTTGCGCTCATTCTCCCGTTATTAAGCCAGCTCAGGAAGCTGTCACTGGTCTATACAACAAACTCTCCATATTTGGACCGGATCATGCAAAGGGCCGTCGATTGCAAACGTCCATTTTCCCTCAACCCAGCCTTCCGGCACCTACACGAGGTCTCGTTGCATCATCGGGAAGATCTCGATCACCGCGAGCACCTGGAAGATGCGGGAGCTGAGACTCAGTTACCATCAACACTTCTTCTGCCATTTTTCCAACTGCCGTCTCTTCGCGCAATCACAGCCAACTCTGTAGTGGACCCTAGCTCCATCACTCCGCCCTCAGAGGAACCAAAGGATGATGAGAAGCCACGCCTTGGCTTCTCCTCGATCACCGATATTGATTTACGCGCAAGCAGTGGGAATCATGGCATGGAGATGTTGGTTAGTTCATGCGCCGACCTGAAGTCATTTAAATACCAGCACTCGGACTCGCACGTCCTTTCGCATGGCTACCAACCCTCCGCCTTCCACCGCTCTCTTACCCACAGCAAAAAGAGCTTGCAGACACTGTGGCTGGACCACTATGGTAGCCACTACCCTTTCACCGCTGCTGGGTTGAATCAATCCCACGACGAATGGTTCGGCTCCCTTGTTGATTTCACTGCCTTGCAAGAAGTGCGTGTGAGATTGCCAAATCTTCTGGATATTCGATATCAGAACGAACCAACTACGCCTCTCATGGAATGTCTCCCATCGTCCATTGAGACTCTTTACATTGAAGGATGTGAAGAGCGATATCTGGGAATGCTGGTTTCCCAATTACAGACCGTGATCAAAAATCGCCAGACTCGGTTTCCTCGACTCAAACTTCTTGATATCGAGGGTGCATTCCAAAATGTCCCGTCGGATGACGATGGTCAAGTTGCCAGCTCCGGACTGGATGTACTTGAAGCTGTGATCAAGGACAAAATATATCAAGCTGCTGAGCCTTTGCATATAGACTGTGTCAACGCTGGGTTGGAGTTGCATATTCACGACCGTGCTCTCTCGCATATTTGATTCTTCCCATTCGCCAACAACTTTCGGGTTTGCAATTCCCAGCATTTGATCCAACGATACCACCTGAAGACTTTGCATTATATAGATCGCCCTTTTACTCTTCACCATCGTTTTGGCGCAAGACTTGGAATTTCTTAGATTATTGAATAGACCTCCCTCTCTCCATTTTCAATACAAGTTCTGGACAGGTATTATGCCGAAGGCTTGAATCTTACTATTAAATACGAGGATTCAGACCGTAGACATTGAGTTGTCCAAGCTGTATCTTGTGTTTTTCCGTATGAGGGCCCACAATTCACAAAGAAACATGCTTTCACATGACATTTATTATTGAGTTTGGAGTGATCATAGTGTATTCTATAGTTTGTGTATTTAAAGGGAAGCAAGAACCGCATCGGCGCCAGATTTCTGTAGAAAAAATCCCCCTGTTAGCCACCAGAAGGACCTGAAACGAAGGATAAAAATTCCATACCTTGACAACACCCCTTTCGGTCTCGATTTGGGCATAGCTGACCTTACCGTGATCGATGACGATCGCATACCGGCCAGTACGGCCCGACGCCTCATCGGCCCAGCCAATGCTCTTGGAAAACTTGGCATCGGGATCCGAGAGGAAAAGCTAGTCCTCGGAATCAATACTAGTCGTAGAAACGTGCAAAGAAGGGTTGTGCTCACGATATCATCCCCGCGAACGGAGTTCGCCTTGCCCCAGGCACTCATGACGAACGCATCGTTGAAAGCAACGACCGCGACAATGTCAACCCCCTTCTCGCGGAGCTTGGGCAGGTTTTGGATATATCCTGGCACGTGGCTGACGGAACAGGTCGGGGTGAAGGCACCTTGGTTCATGTGCAGGTTAGCATTCTGCCCTTTTAGCTAGAAAGTGACATCTAGATCTACTCACCGGGAACCGAGAACAAGACGACCTTCTTGTTGGCCCACTCCTGCGAGGCATTGTAGTTGATGGGGATGCCGCAGGAGGTAATTTCACCACTCTCCTTGTTCCATGGAATGTAACTACAACATAGAGAGATCAGCGTCATTCATTGCGGGGGCTTGGAGGTTTACTGACCTGAAGACCACGTCGCTAGGGAACGAGTCGCCGGACTTGAGTGTAGTCATATTGTGATGGGCGTGAATATTACAGAAGAGAGATATGAAACAGAAGTTTGGATTTTGGAAATGGCGGGGCAATGACGGGGTGTTTTTAAGGTCTCAACGTCAAGCTGATTAATAGGAGGTGATCGCCCGGGCGGGACTCGCTGACCTCGGCATCTGGGAGACCTCTCCCTCTCCTCCCCCTCTCATCTCCCTGTCTTGCTTTTCCTCTATCTAGTCTTTTGTAACTAACAGCTCGTTCTAATGATGACAAAATTATTTCAAATGCCGCAACGGTTGATGAAAAGTTATGACCGGGAAAGTCAAGCTCCTACACTCCCAGATGGGCTACAGATGATCCTATGTGGGGACCCCGCGGACGCCAGTTTTAGGATGGCAAATTGTGGCATTGGTTGTTCAAACATTCAACGTGCAAGATGTGACTCTCACTGGGCATATATAAATCCCGACTTCATATCCGGCTTACCTTTTGAACAGCCTGGGTCCGCGCGATTCAAAAACTCCCCGACATGCTAGTAAAGCATCAAGCGGGGATCAAGATTTTCTGCAAATTACAGTATCTGCCAGACCTCAATTGGGATTCTCCATGGGCAAAAAGACGTTTATCAAACTAAATGCTAGCCAAACTAAAGCAAAAAAAATTGGATGAAAATAAAGGAGTGAATTCAACACACTATTAGATAAGAATGTTGACGCTCTGAGTATGCGCCTCAATTACAACATCACCCAGATATGGCAATGTCTTCAATCAACCATATCCGGAAGTCAAGTCTTTTACGATTACTGCCCGATTGATGCTGTTTAGGTAGAATCATATGAATCAAAGAAGAATGACGAGAAAAAAAAACACGTTTGAACGTGAGGCATCAAATGAACCAAAGGCATTACGAAAGGCCCTGGATGTCTTATGTCCAAGGTGGCACACTGCCAAATTCCTCAAGTGCTGATTTAGCAGGTGGTGATGTACAGACCGAGACTGGATACATTGTTAGCTGGTAACCGGACAGAAGAATAGGAGAAGGGAACATACGGAGAGGGGTTGTAGTCCTCGAAGAAGTTAAGGTCGGTGCTGCCAGAGTTCTTCATCTCGTAGGCCACCGTCTCGCCGGCAGGACAAGAGAAGGTGGAGATAACGTACGAATTGCCGGGAGAAACGGTGATTTCGCCGAGGTCCTGGGACACGGAAGGAAGGTTCTTGAAGGTGGTGGACTTGTCGACAGCGGAAGAGAGCTTGGCAAAATCAATCTTGCCGTCACCGCTGAAGCTATAGGACGAAGTCTCGAGGTCCTGGAGCTTGGGGAAGAGGAAGACAAGGCTGCAAGTCTTGCCGGAGTCGGATGAGGGAATGTCGAAGTTGAACGCGCTCGAGATGGTGGAGCTTACGGTGCCATTGTAGGAAGTACCAGCCGCAGTGTCGGGGGAGGAGGAGTCAACGGGGACAATCAGGTGGGGGTACTCATAGCTACCGGTCGTGAGAGTGGTGGGGCAGGAGCCGCTGGAGGACCCAGTGGTTGAAGGAGTGGCAGAGGCAGAGCTGGCGGGGACAGATGCGCTGTCGGAGCCACTGGGCTGCGAGCCACTACCGCCACCGGTGCTGGAGGGAGCAGGAGGAGCAGACTCGGAGGGCGCAGTACCACCGCTACCTGACGGGGCAGGTGCGCTAGTGGAAGGGGAGGGCTGCTCGGCGGAACCACCACCAGAACCACCGCCGCCACCGGGAGCAGTGGCGGAGCAGCTGCAGTCAGTGACTGTGATGGTGTTTACGACGGTAACAGGAGAGCCGGGGAGAGGAGACTCAGAGGGGGTGGAAGAGCCTGAACTAGGAGTTGGCTCGGTGGCGGGAGCAGAGCTAACAGAGGTGGTCTGGGGAACAGGAGCAGACGAGGCGGGAGCAGAGGGTGTTGACTGCGAGCTGGAGGATCCGAAAGAAGAGGGAACAGCGCTAGTAGATGATGACGAGCTGCCGGAGCCAGAACCTGGGCTTGAGCAGGAGTCTGCAGTCAACTCCACGTTCACGCAACCGGTGACATCGGACTTGGTGGGGTTGGTGTAGACGTTCAAACCACCGTTCTGGCCCGTGGCACAGGCAACGAAGTCCTTGCTACCGTTGTACTCGAGCTCACCCTGAGAGCTAACAGAGAAGCCGGTTGTGGGAGAAGCACCCTCGTCACACTGGAACTGAGTAGTGGGGGCTATTATACAGTTAGACATGCCTTTCATGTGATATTTGATATCTTCACTTACGGGTGAGAATACAGCCACGTCCATTGGAGTCAGTGATGGCACCCTTAGAATCGATGCAGTATTGAGCGGGCGATAGGCTGTTGTCGCCAATGCGGTTCTGGCCATCACTCAACTGTCCAAGCTGGCCGGAGGCACCACCGGAAGAGGTGAGATGGAAGCAGCAGCTGTCACTGCGGCCAACGAGGGCGTTGGTGCCAGCAGCGAAAGCAGCAATAGTGATGAAGTTCTTCATCGTGATTGTTGTTCCGGATATGAGGTGGGTGATCAGTTATCGAATGAACACAATGCACTTGGAGAGAAAGGCAGTTTCCAAAGATCTTCGACGGTAGAGTTGCAGTAGAGATGAACCTGATGGTCTGAGTTTGGGGGAGGACAATCTTTATAACATGCGGGAGATTAAAGCTCTAGCATTACGAATCAAGTGAACAAACATATGCCCAGGAACCAGTGAAATTACCTGAGCCAGAAACAAAAACAAAAATAGAAACAACGTGACGCCAGGCATCATGCGTGGGGTAGACCAATGCCCTGGTCTCGGTTGAGCATTGCAGGTCTGAACCAGGCACAGAGTTGACATCATCTTGAACAGAGATCGATTTCCTTGGATTGTGGGGTAAAACACCTTGATGCTCCACTTATAAACCAGATTTGAACATGGACACTCATCACTGGAGACTGAGAGCAATGTGGACCCTGCTCCTCTTTAAGTCTGATATCCACGGTACAGGCACCCCGATTGAAGGTGGCAACACGCATTGTCCGAATATCATCCGCTTGTTCCGTTCTCTGAGAGGCTTGGGTCGTTCTGTCTTCGGATGGAACGGATGAAGTGGTACTTCTTCCACAAAACACCATGGGACTTCTCAACTATGATTGAACCCCGTTACCAGGCGGGTGGGACTAAATGAAATGAGGTACCGAGGTACTGTCCCCCAGCTTTTGGATAAAAATAGCCAGGCTACACACGGATATGCTCGGTATAAAGTCGTCTTGCAGTCAAGCGAAGAAGGGATCGCTACATGAAGGCCTAGAAGAGCTGGATCATGTTAGTAAGAATAGCCGATCTCAATAAAACCCCTGTCTCTGATAGAATTAGACTAAGATGATGATAGTTGGTATAGTCATATGCAGTTAGACATGACAAGTGTATGACCTCATGAGAAGAGTGAAAACAAGTGGACGTCTTAACGCTATTTTTGTTCCTCGTTCTACGTACCACGGAAATTAACACAAGCCTTTCTGAACAATTCAACACCCACGTCATGATCATAAGATATCTTGAAGTCGTTTTTGTTTCTTTTTATGTACGTATTTGTTTAACTAGCATTAGATCTATTCCGGATACCGACGATATATAGGGTACTGATCAGGCCCAGTCTACGCCCCAGTTTATAGTACTAGAACTGAATCTAACTACATTCAAAAATGAAAATTCCAAGTGTACATTATGGAGCAAGGTGGTCCATGGTACGATAAATGAGTTTGGATAGTTTCGCCGCAAGAGTCAAAGTCCCTACTTTGTATGTGTTCGGGAACCAGGCAATATCTCTCTTGATCGATCACAAACATCCCCACTGGAACATTGGTTCAGACCAAACGACACCAATTGGATGTTTCGGTTGTAGTATTTCGTATCCATTCTTGGTCACTAAGCTACAATTTTGTACTCTTATGAACCCCATTATTAAATTTCCTAGTGCATATGATCGATTCCTTGGCCGTTGGATTGAGCCTCGTGAACGTCAGTCCCTCCCAGTTAAGCCCGCCATGTCGATCACATTATATAAAGACGTGACTGGTTAGGCCAACTAAGAAGTGGAGCTTAATTTAATGGCTATGACAGTGGAACTGACATACATCTTTACATAAAACAAATCCACACCTCGTACGTCATATGATGTAATATCCATTCTATATTCTCACATGAAGATAAATAATTAGATGCATTACAAAGTAGATATGTGTTGAATTGAAATTAGTGGCATATAGTTAGAAAGAGAGAGTCCAATCTAGCGAATAAGCTAGTCTACTTTGTAGTCTACCATTGTTTAGATCCAGAGGCAAGGATATCCAAGTTAAGTCCGAAATCTTATCAAACACCTGCTTAAGTTCGCATAGAGTTACTTGAGATTGCGCAAGCGGTGTTTGATATTGGATACAATGGATGGGTGTCGACAGATATAGTCCATTCTGGTATGTGGAATTCGCGCTCTTCGTAGGCGTGATGTTCATTGGGAATACTTTGTGTCCCAACTTTTGACTTGTCTATAGAGTACCCGACGACTGGGCTAAAAAAGGGACGGCCTCATGGCGCAAATTATCCGTCCGTTGTGGGCTTGATCAATATACCAATTGGAGGTTATGAGAATATTGGTTGTCTTGTACATAAAATAGCGATGTTGAAATCATCCGCCCTGTTTCACGTTCGTTTCCTTAGATTCTACATGTGCTCCCGTTTCTTAAAATAAGAAAGCGTCTTGCGGCCCCCAAAACAGTACCATGAAGCGACTGAATAAGCGAGGCGGATAAGAGACTCGAACTTCCTTGCAATGCCTCGCTCACACCAATCTTTGGGCTATGGAATCACATTCAGCCGACACCTGCGAAGGAAACATTTATATGGCCCCGCATCCCTGTGGAGTGTCCACCCGGTCATTTAGGTATGCCTGCCGGGTTTCAAGTGGCAAGTTGTATCTAGAAGTTAAAAACGACAAGACGGCTTTTAATTAAGATATCTTTGTGAGGTTCAGACTAAAAAGTTATGAGGCAATGATCCCCAAACGGTTGAACTTGGGTGGCTCAATCCACCCTCTGTCAAGGTCCTCACCAGCCGATGTATAAACGGCGTGCCTCCCACTCCAATCTTGGAAATCTCCGTTTCAGATCCTCTTACGGTAAAACATCAGTACCCCGTTAGTGTCTGGGGTATCAATAAGTGACACGCTCCAAAAGATACAGGGCTTTCTGTTGCCTCATCCTCCTCTTTCTCTTTTGTTATTCCCTGTCAGCAGTGCTAACTACCTCTCTAAACTCTGCTGTGATTCCACAATATCTTTCTTCAGTTGGTTTCTACTCTTTCCTACACAAATGGTAACTACGCACAAATAAGGACGAGCAACAACTTCAGATTCCTGAACATTCAATCATTTGAATATATTCTAACTGTGTTTCATGTACAGTCTTGGCCTCCCAAATCATATGCTTGTATCACAAAACGCCTCATGGACTTTTTGTACACTGAGCAACATTCTCAACATTCTGGGGTGCCACCAAAACGCCACGATAACGCATTTTACCTTCTTCCAATGTCTTCAAGCATTGTTTGACACCGTCCGATGTCAAAGGGAAGGTCATCTTGACAGGCTTGATGTTGTGGAAGGCGGCAAATTCAAGCATATCCCTGTGCACCTGTCTCGAAGCCACAATGCCTCCTTGAATCCGAAGGCCATACAAGAGCAGTGGCATGTACGGGAGTTTGAGATCGTTGGAATCGACGGACAGAGGCGAAATGACACCACCGGGAGCCATAACATTCAAATAGATTGGCCAATCTGGCTGACTGCTGGTTGTCACAATGAGATGATCGAGAGGAGCTTTGATCTTCAGCTCCTTCACACCCTTCATCGCATAGAACTCGCCAGCTCCCAGCTTTGTCGCCTCCTCCTTCTTGCTGTCTGTGCCGGAGAACACCACGACTTGACAGCCCATCTTTGCGGCGAACTGAATAGCCAGATGTCCCAGACCCCCTACTCCGACAATACCAACGCGAGCGGTCGGACGAACCTCTGCGACATGGAGCGCGTTGAAAACAGTTGATCCACCACACATCAAAGGTCCCGCATCCTCGTTGCTCATATTGTCGGGAATCTTGAACAAAAACGCTTCACGCCATACGGCATGGGTGCCGAAAGATCCCTGATCGAGATCGGCCATGCCGTACATTTTGCGCTGACTGCACAACGTCTCCCACCCGGTGAGGCATTGTTTGCAAAAACCACAGCAGTCGTGTTCATAACCCCAACCCACACGATCACCTTTATTCAAAAGCTTCGCGTCGGGACCAGTTGCTTCCACCACACCCGTTCCCTCGTGTCCAAGGGCCATCTCGGCTGACTTGTAGTGGATATCCGTGCCACACACACCTGAATGCGTGGTTCGCACCAGGACTTCGTCTCGTTGGAGGTCGTCCCGCTCGGTCTCTGCCTGTTTGATTCCATCCTTGGAGCCCTTGTATACAGTGAACTTGATTGTCATTGTGGGAAATGTTGATGCAAAATACTGTTCGGGTTTGGTGAAAATTGGAAAGTATATGAGGAAGGTTCAGATGTCTACACTTATCAGCCTACGAGTCTGCTTTATAGGAAACCCCCTCTAGTACGTCACAACTCACATTTTCTCACGGAAGAGCGATCAAACCACTATCGAGATGTTTGGTCCGAGCAAAGTTTGAATCAACAGGACAATCTGCAAAGTGATGTAACTTAGTGGGCCCACCTTGTCGATGATGATTGCCAGGTGATATCACGCTTTCTCCACAGAACTTCCTCGGAATTAAGCTGAAAGCGTGTTTCAAAGTTGGAAGATCCAATCTTTCCAGAGTCGTTCATCCAATGTTCTTGCCAGGGGCTTGTTCAATCTAACAAAGGGCTGAAAGTCGATGACATCATACGCCAAAGCTCGGCGTGCTCAGCCTGCAAATTTGTGCATGAGACGTGGCTACTTTTTGCAACCCCATGCTCTACATGACCATTGTGGCTGGATTTGGGCAATCATCCATCTCACGTTGCACTTAAACTGATCTGCGATGCAAAAGATCTTTTTCTATCTTTCTAACTCCGTCTTCAACAAGGACTGGGGATAAGTACATCAAAACTGGACCTAGTCGGAACATGTGTCGGATTCAAAGGGAGGGCATGGACTTTTCGGACTAAGCTCCTGAAATCCATAGACTTGAGAACTACCAACGTGATCAGTTTCATCAAATTTTTTTCTATTGAAAACACATTAAGAAGGCATCTTCTCCTCAATGATAATAGGGCGAAATAGTATTCCGTACTACTGTCTAGGCAAGTGATTGGACATCGGGGGTGTCTCCTCCGCGGCTAACCGCTTTCTCCGACCGTTGCTGATTCTGCCGTAATTAAAAGGGCGGTCAGGCAAAGCCACGCGAGATCGGGCATACCAATTTGGATGGTACGAAGTCTAAAAGACAAATTTTCTCTCATCTCACACTTATTAGTTGCTCATATCTCAAAGGACTAAGAAGAAAACTATTTTCCAGCCTCTGTGACGGTCAGGGGAGTTGTTGGTGTTGAGAACATGATTCAAATCCATGGCATAACTAGTACCGGGGAATCGCCCCATGTCTCATCTGATAAAGATGCAGCCTTGGCGTTGGTGAGCGAGTTCGCCCAAGAAATTGATCCGGTAGTGGAAAAAAAGGTTCTCCGAAAGATCGATTTGTATATGATGCCTGCCATGCTTATAGGTTAGTTATACACTTCATATTCGTGACCTAGGAATTGTTGACTAACTTGAGTCCAGGCTATGGCATAGTGTACTATGACAAGGTGTTTTGACTACGCCAATTTCTTTAATAGTCAATATATACTGATCTCTCTATAGGCTATATTAGGTAGTGCCACACTCTTTGGCATGACAACCGATTTGGGATTGCTGGTGAAAAACTATTCTACTACTCCTCCATCTGTTGATACTTCACGCCTCAGCTGGGCAACATCAATCTTTTATTTCGGCATGCTTGCTGGTCTCTATCCAATGACATTTATCTTGCAAAGGTTTAATACTCGCACTGTCCTTGGTCCAGTTGTTCTAATGTGGGCCATGGTCTGTGCCGCCACCGCTGGTGTGACGACCTGGCAAGGACTTTTTATCCAAAGATTCTTCCTTGGTAGGTTTAAGGTTAGCATCTCTTACTAGACTGTTATCTAATAGAAGGTAGGCTTCATCGAAAGTGTTATTCCTACGGGCTTCATGACTATAGTCAGCGGGTGGTACACACAAGAGGAGCAAGCTCTTCGACAGGCATGGTGGTTCTCTGGCACCGGTTGGTTCACTATCATTGGCGGTGCCCTGAACTATGGGTTTGGCCAAATCACAGCTGGGTCATTAAAAAGATGGCAGTATATCTACATTCTGGCCGGTGCCTTGACCTTTTTGTTTGGCCTTTGGTGTTGCACCATGCCTAATTCTCCAGTTTCTGCTTGGTTTCTAATGCCAGAAGAACGAAGAGTTGCAGTGGAGAGACTGCGCAAGGGACAAACTGGCGTTCGGTGCCAGAAGATCAAGTTTGATCAAATCAAAGAGTCTGTGATGGACATCAAGATCTATTTAGTAGCTATCATGATGGCGGCAGCGTGAGTATTCTCTCTTGTTCTATGTTGTCTATGTAATTAGTCGCCATGCAGTCCTTGATTCTAACCTCTCCATGTCTAGGTACACTATTAATGGTGCTATCTCAGGCTTTGGGCCGCTGATTGTGTCCACCTTCGGTTATGATACCCTTCATTCGATTCTGTTCCAGTTTCCCGTCGGCGCCATTTGTGTCGTTTTCATTCCTATTTGTGGTTATATTCCTACTGTTGTCCCCAACACCCGCATACCCTTGCTCATCACCTGCTGCCTACCTGTCATTGCTGGCTGTGTGATGATTTGGAAATCTCAATGGGGATACCACCCAGTAACTCCGGTTGTTGGCTATGCGCTCACCGGCTTCTTTGGGCCAGTGGTCAGCTTGATCATCACAATTGGAGCTAGCAATGTCGCCGGCGCCACGAAGAAAACTGTCATGGCAGCAACCGTGTTTGTGGCTTACACTGTCGGCAACATCATCGGACCGCAGCTTGTAAAAAGCAACACCAAGTCACAACATTATCCAGAGTTGTGGACTGGGATGATCATCTGGTTAGTCCATGTCTGGTTTCTCCTTCTTAGACCGATCTAACGAAGTATAGTTACTGTATCACAATTGCTGCGGCAGTCGTGTTGTATTTCGTCCTTCGGCGGGAAAACCGAATTCGGGCATCATTGGAATTGGATGAGGTACAGCGAGACAAGCTTGCATTCGACGATCTTACCGACAAGCAGAACCCCTTTTTCCGATACGCGTTATAGTAAATGATAGCCGAACCCCTTCCGTTTATCAGATAGAGACTCACTGAGCCAGGAGTTCTGGCTGCTGTTTAACACTAACATCCTATAGAAGGCGCCAAAAGAATCACCAATATTACATTCACATATATTCAAATGCATTCTTTCAAACTGGGGACTACCCCGAACGTACATAACTGTGCCCATGTAGATACATGCTAGCTGATGTCTCCCTGTTACCTGTTGGGGCCTGTGGTTCATTGGCTTGCTCATGTCAATTACCATACGTTACATGTTACTCCCACAATATTACAGAAACATTGAAGTATTTTGATGCAGAGTGTATTTAATCTAACTTACATTATTCCACAACCCCCTTTGCGGGTGCCACTATAGACGTGGTGAGACCAATTTTCCGGAGGCTAAATTTGCAGGTCTGAGATGGACTACATCCCGGTATAGAAGGAGATAGGGAATTAAAGAGAAGACAGAAAAGAGATTAACAAAACACAATTACCCTTGAAACATTTCAAGGCTTACAGAAAGTACTCTGATGGGGAACCGCCTAGTGGTTTCAGCTCAAGCAATCCATCCACCTGCATAAATGGAAGCCCACCGCATCACTTGCATCACTACCTAGCTACGAACACCTCCTATTCGTTCGGAATCAATTTAGTTTCCTTCTTCCTAAGTAGTCAACTTCCATAATTTTTGCCTTTTGTTTCGTCCTCAGAATATCCTCCTTGCATACTTACTTCGATCGGTTTCAAATTCCTACCCATTGATATAAGACTTGACTGAGTTGCAGTAGCAAAGTGAATGGAAATTTGCATCTGCTTAGTTGAAACCAAGTTTTGTGTAACAATGTCACAGTTTAGAGTGTGCTCAAATCATAATCAGTCTCGCAATCTATTGATTTGGAAATAGGTTCAAGTGTTATTGTGTCAGATTGCGAATCTCTTGGATGAAACTAGATGTAGTCCTCCGTGATATTGTTTTGGATTCATAAGAAAAGCAAAAAGAAAGAAGTAAAGACAGAAACTGGGGTATAAAATATGCAAAACAAAACAGAAATAAATCAAAAGATAGGCACAGGATCAACAAAAAATGAGAGAAGTGAAAAATGTCTGCAAGATCTCGTGGTTCAAAATCTTCGTACTATGGCCGAGGAGACTTCTCGGTGCTGTGAACAATTGTTTCATAAACCACCTTTATTCCACCCTGACTACGCTGACTGTGGGAGTCCCAGTCACCTTCGCCTGCGGTGCATGTAGGGGGTGGTTGTCGTGAGGTAGGTAAGATCATTTGCTCGTCAGTGGTTGTATTCCATTGAGTTTCTGCGGGAATTGACAACGGATGGCGGAACTTCTTGCGTCTGGAAGACCCGCCGCCGCCAGTGTCAGCATCCGATAGATGGTAACCAGGGTAGCTCTCTGAGCCGGCCTTTGATGAAATGTATAGACCGGCTCGCTTTGTGAATCGTCTCATCAAAGGATATATCATGGGAAGATTGCCGATGACGACAGCTACGAATGTCTCGCGGCAGGCCCAGCTGCCAGCTTGTTGAGCCCCATTTGCGCCAGCCTAATGGGCCATTAGATCTTGTTATCCCAGCAAATCATACCCAATACGACTTACTGTCAAAATGAGGACACAACGCAGAATACCAGCCATCATAACAAACAAACCACCACTAAAAAGAACCAGGAGCTCGAGTTTTTCCCGCCATTTTAGTCGCGCTTTGACAAGCATCTTCACGTAGGTATTTTTAGTAGCATTACGCTCAAATGTTCGGAGACAGGCTTACCGGGGCCGGGATGCTAATCAGATAGAGGTCGGTCGCGACATTGAGGACCACAGTCACATATATGTCAATCTTGGACACGGCGGGCTGACAATTATCTAATGAACAATCAGAAACACAGTCTCCCAAGGTGACAGTTCGTTGACAAGGTATGGCGTACTCCCAGGGTTTGGATATATTTGCCAATTTTTGTCCATTGGATGACATCCGAAGAGAATCGAGCAGATCGTAGCAATGTAAGTTATGGCGATCAGAACGTAGGCGATATGGATTCGGATTCGCATGTTCACCAAGCCTGCACTAGAAAGTAGGAGATACCTTAGTAAGAAATGGTAGAATAGATGCGACAGTGCGAAAACTCACGTCAATCGAGAGTAGAAAATGGCCATGCATGTTTTCAACAACCATAATAACAGAGTGTATAATGACCAGCCCATCACCTGGACCTTGGAGCCGCCCACACGCAGACGATGTTCTTCCGAATCAGGCGACAATGCCTTTCGATGTTCATCCGTCATCGAGTTATTAGCAAGACCCTTGAACCACGCGCCGACTATGTATGCTGCACCGGTTTCTAGCCCGTACACCACCTAGATCCATATTGATCAGCAAGATGCAATCAAAGATACCACAGGTTCGAGGTCAACTCACACATGCCACCACCATTAGATAATCATCAGTTTGGAAGCCTTTAGGGCCAACCATAATCCATCGTGCAGTCGTTCGTAGAGCAATGATGACAATGGCGACCCCCAACAAAGTGAACGCTTCGGTATTAAACCCATCCATAGTTGACGAGTTGCAGTGATATGTCTGTGTTATATGCCATTAAAATCAAAATGAAAGGAACAACTATTCGACCCCAGGGTGTACATTCAAATAAAAAAGGAAGAGAAATTCAATTGCACCGAGGGGGGGGGAAACGAGCGGAAGAAGACAGTATCTCAATGGTCTGCCCTTGGTTTTGCTCGTTGCTATTGGAATCAGGCCGGATAAAGAACCAAGCCCGCTCCTCGGTCGACTTATCAACACCAACGAAGAAAAGAAAAAGTAAGGATAGGATCGATCTCAAAATTTCAGTAGGCCGGGCATAATTCTTGTGGCTCGCATGAAGGTAAACAGCGAGCCCCATACATTATGGAGATACTCTCACACACGAAGAGAATTTGTGACAGGTTCCAGACTCTTCATGCAAGAGTGGCAACATCCGCAAGTCTCATTGGTTAGCGATGGACTATCTATGGTGCTAGACCCAGGCTATGGATCCTCAAACGTGCCGTGGAGGAGTTTAAGGTCGAAACCTTGGAAGCATTGTTTGTTCCTCCCCCCAGATTACTAGTTCCTGGAAATGTAAACCGGTAGTCAAAAGGTCCACACCTCCCCTGAGTCCATATGACACTCCTTATTGGTGGAATGATCGGAGTAAACAGCAGGTTTTCGATCGAATACAAAGTAGCCTGATAGAACACACTTTGTCTAACCTGAGATTTATTTCGGTGACACACAAGTGTCATACTCAGGCACAATAACAACTGGGCTAATTTTTGAGACGCAGCAAAGGACCGCAATGCTAGCGAGGATCTCTTCTCTGCGATCTATGACGTGCAAACGGACCTCAAAGACAAACGTACGGAGTAGTGCAGTTGCATAAAGCTTGCGTATCCAAGCCAATTACAAGTCAATGGGGGAACAAGCCATACTGTGCTATGTATAGCAAGGGCAGGCACAACATATGTGTCAATTTCTCTGATCCACATTCTCTTTTGGGTTGGTTGGATTGCTGTTTAGGCCGGAGATTACTCCGAGGATATGCACGGAGCAGGCAACAGAACAGTTGCGACTAGCCACCGGGCGCTCAGGCCAGTTGCATAATTATCAATAACCGAGATGCCGTTTTTTAGGGGGTATCGCGCCAATTGAGTCCAGGAGATACCACGAATACTTAATTAGGCCACGGGTTCCGGTCCGAATTAGGGGATGACGGCTTCCATTTACCTATCAACCTCAACATAGCCACTCAAGAAACATGCCATGTTTCATACCAAAAGTTTAGACTTTGTTCATGACAGCGGTAAATTCCCGCTGACAGCGACTTAGTGGATCTAAAAGCGGGTCATTCTACGAATATGTAACGGGCAGTTCGGATTTCCTCGATTTTCCTAAGCCGCGGCAATTCTGAGACTTGTACGAAGTACGGAGTACAATGTTGGCATTCGTGTCAAATAATTTGCATGACATCAATCAGTTTCATTGGACAGCTTCCCATAGTCGAATTAAGATACCAACCGAGGAATGGCAACCTGCATATTGCTAGTCCCGACTTTTGTTTTCTTTTTTTTGAACGCAAAATCAGTAAATGCAAACGCCAGCCACTCTGTTTCCACAATTGAAACTATCTAAAATAACGGTGGAGTATTGTTAGTTCACACTTCGTAGCCCGCCAACCCCGGTAAACACTGAGATGAAGACCTGTGATTAGGAATTAGGAGAACCGAAGTTCCCCGGCCTAGCCACGCTTTGGTAGCAGGGCTAAAACACAGTCAAACGACGGAGTGAAGCTAAATCCTCGGTGGTGATTCGAATTCTCTGGAAGAGCCCCTGGTGACACTGAAGAGTCTACGGAGTACAACATACAAATGTACACCAGTGCATGCCAAGTAGTAGTCGGTTACCCAGATGGGTCAAAGGGGTCTGGGACTAGGTCCACGGGTAGTTCGTAGCCATAATGATACCATTATAGAAATCATCAGCCTAAGCCCTTTAATTGTCTCAGGTTCTTTTCCACGATCTCTCAGGGAATACAAACGATGTAAGGTTTTCCCCATGTGAGTTAATTTAACAGTCCCACTATTCCATCCGCCACGCAAAAGCAAGGGCTGAAATTAAAAAAAAACCCCCAAAATACCAACCAGTACTCGACGCTAACACTTTTAGTAGTTGCCCATTCCTTCGTTTCCGGTACTCTGGTGTCGCTTGTGTTTGTTTGTACATAAACTAGTGCATTAATCCTTGTCGCGCAATCGGTTATATTCTACCCCTCCAAGGAAAGAAAAAAAAGACGAAAGCAAAAGACTCTTGAGAAATGGAGGCTGTGGATCTTGTGGTTGTAGGCGCAGGTAAGTTAAGTCCTCACCGTCGCAAACTATTTCGCTAACTTTGGCTGTCAATAGGTTGGAGCGGGCTCTCCGCCATCAAGACCTATCGCGAGGTCAATCCCGGCCACAGTGTGCTCTTGCTGGAAGCTGCAAGCTCGATTGGCGGAGTATGGGCCAAACACCGTTTGTACAAAGGCCTCAAGTCGAACAATATGCTGGGCACGTATGAGTACAGCGACTTCCCTATGGACGAAGCGACTTTTGGTATCAAGCCTGGACAGCATATTCCAGGTCATGTAATTCAAAAATATATGGAGGCATATGTACAACACTTTAGCTTTGCCGATTGCATTCGACTGGAACACCATGTGGAAAGCGCGCGACACAATTCGGACGGGACATGGCAGTTGCGCGTGTCGCACGGAGCGGATACGACAACAATCGATACCAAGAAGATGATCGTGGCGACCGGTATCACATCACAGGCCTACCTGCCGACGTTCAAGGGCCAGGAATCTTTTGGTGCGCCGATTTTCCACTGCCGCGATCTGCTGCAGTATCAAGGTGCAGTGCTGCGATCTGGAGAGCGCGCAACCGTTTTTGGTGGGACCAAGTCGGCCTGGGATGCGGCTTATGCCTGCGCAACGGCAGGTATGAAAGTAGACTGGATCATTCGCGAGTCCGGTCATGGACCTGTGTGGATGGCGCCGCCCTACGTGACGCCCTTGAAAAAGTGGCTGGAAAAGCTGGTCACAACACGCCTACTGACCTGGTTCAGCCCATGCATCTGGGGAGAGGCTGACGGGTATACTGGTGTTCGCAGCTTCTTGCACGGTACATGGCTGGGTCGGAAGATCGTGGACGCGTTCTGGGCTATTCTGGCCGATGATATCGTGCAGTCGAACGGGTACGACAAGCACCCGGAGACGAAGAAGCTGAAGCCTTGGGTGAGCCCATTCTGGATCGCTTCCTCGCTCAGCATTTTGAACTACCCGACCAACTTCTTTGATTTGGTCAAGGATGGCACTATCAAGGTGCACATCGCTGATCTAGAGCGTCTCTCGGCTCACACTGTTCATCTGTCCTCGGGTGATGCGCTGCCATCTTCAGCGCTGATCTGCTCGACGGGCTGGCGTTGCACTCCGAACCTAAAGTTCCTGCCGGAAGGCATTGACCGCGAGTTGGGATTCCCGTGGAGTGTGGATCCGCTGAATGAAAACCTGGTGAAAGAGGCGGATGAGGAGATTCTGCGCCGCTTCCCCCGACTGCGTGATCAACCAAAGCCGAACCCCCACTACACACCGCTAAACGACCAGTCCGAGGCGGCTGTGCCGCACCCCTTCCGGCTGGCCAAGTTTATGGTCCCACTTTCGCTGGTAAAGGAACGCTCTCTGGCATTCATGGGTATCACCATGACCATCAACACAACCTTGATTGCTCAGACCCAGGCACTGTGGATCTCGGCGTATTTCAGGGGTGATCTGACCCCAACTACGCGCGAAAGCTGCCCACTGGCTGTGCGTGCTACGTCTGACCTCAAGACAGAAGACACATCAGAA
Organism: Penicillium italicum; assembly: GCA_002116305.1. NCBI lineage: Eukaryota > Fungi > Ascomycota > Eurotiomycetes > Eurotiales > Aspergillaceae > Penicillium > Penicillium italicum. The sequence goes on along the minus strand of LWEC01000584.1, from coordinate 136,853 downwards.
ATTGATCTTGCCTGGGAGACAGCTCTCTTTACTGAATTTGGCAAATACCGCTACCCGGGAGGATTTGGAAGGCGGAACCCCGACTTCGTGTTTGACGCGATCCCATATGTTGATCTGATGCTGGGGGAATTGGGTCTGGCACCACAGCGCAAGCGCGGCTTGCTGGCCCGGTGCCTCCAGCCATATGGTCCTGAGGATTACCGGGGTCTGGTCAAAGAGTGGAAATCTAAGCAAAGTACCAAGTAATGTTTTGGGTCTTCTCGTTTCTTTCATTCTCTTTCGTTCGAATGTCTCATGTTTTCTGCTATGTATTATTTCGGCTTCCCATTTTCCTTCGCGTGTTACCTGAGTATCTCCGTTATGCTCCCATTTCTTTCTTTTACATAAGTTGGGACCTATTCAAGCCAATTGAATGTACTTTTCTATATGCTTTATGTGAGTATATCATATGAACATATTATGACTTCTTTTGACAATGCCCATCTTCGGCATCATCTATTCCACCATAACAAATTGCTCCAAACCCGCAACACCAACGAGCGATAGAGATGAAGAGGTTCGTACGTAACGTTCTCCCATTCCTTCTTTTGACCCACCACCACCAGCGTTTTGTGATCGTTGGCTCTCAAACTCAACCACCTCCCCAACCATCTCTCCTGTCCATCGCATATAATCTATTCCATTTCCCGCGACCACCGCTCTCACCGAAACGTTAACTCTCAACCGCCCATTTGCCTCTCCGTCTCCGAGGTCATATTCCAATCGGGATCCTTCAGGTAGATCATCCACGTGTGGCAGATACCGCCCACTAGTGGTCCCCGGGCTACCGATCGGTCCGACAGTGAGGATAGAGGGGCCACAGGCCGATACGAGCAGCTCTCCATATTCCGCAACGTAGCTGCTCACATACGTGGTGTGGGTTGGGTCGTCGATGACGAGGTAACTAAACCATACAATCGAGTATGGCCCTAGACGGCCGTGGCCCCAGAAAAGTTCGATCGGACCAATTCTATATATTTCGTCAGCTCTTTGTCATGGTAACGAGGTCCTCGGATTTCAGCATCGACCCATGGATCTTCATGTCGACCTCACCCATGGCGCCGGGTATGAGATTGACCCATCCGATAGGAGGCGCAATCTCAAGTACAGTTCGTTCCGCTTGAACTCCACAGGGCAAATGACGCGGTACTTTCTGTTGGGGCAGGGCTAGCAAGCTGTCTGCTTCTGCGATTCTAGTCACTACTTACGGAAGTCAGGGTAAGCCAAGAGGGTCTCTATGTCAAGAGTGGTTGCTGGCGTTGGGATGTCAAGCCGAGCCTTGCTATTTCCATTTTGTACAGCGCTGGGGATATGTAGCTCGCACTACAAGGGTCCCTGCCAGAACGGAGGAGATATGGCAAGGGTTTCCCGTTGGCCTATCCTGACCAGGGAGTCCTACGGTCTGATATGTTAGCAGAGCACATATCAAGAGCAGTGGGAGCATGCTGGTAAGCATTCAGGGATGCTACTCGATGATAGGTCTCAACAGCGAAAGAATAGGCGTTCATTCACCATCAATCGGAGGGAAAGAGGGAGAAAAAGTGGGATATACCTGACTTGCACAAGGTACCAGGATGCGGCTAAGCCGACCCCCCATGGGGGGCTTCGGCCGCCCAAAAGATATGTAGCGGGGGATGGATCCTGCGGGGAATTGAATTAAAGTTTAACTTCAATAGTTTCCATCCAAGATCAATGGCGATCCTCTACTTGTACGGAGGCTTTTTGGTTTCGTGATGGGTCAACACAGTGATGCCTGTTTCAGACCACAATGGGGATCCATACCTCCCGAAAACACAAAAAATAAGGTTATAAGATCTATGCCAATAGATTCACATCCATCTGAATACCTAGACTCGCCAATTACCCGTTACTTAATTAGGATAAGACAGCCATGTGGCTACCCAGTAAGTGGCTGAGATGGGGGTTCAGCCAAATCAGCCATACCTAGGTCTGACGAACTCAATAGGCAGATAGGTAGCCAATAATGATTGAGTAACAAAACGTGGCTTGGAAGCTGTTTTTTTCCCATAAATTATGCCGATTATTATACTTTGGAGTTGCTCGGGATGGCTTCCACATCATAGTTGAAGCAGTGTTTATATACCGACGTTGCCCATCCCATTAACAGTTCGCTTAATCGCTTTAAATCACAGAGAAGCAGGATAGGTACACACGTCACACATGAATCCGATAAGCACATTTAGTGAATATAAATCCGGACAGAAGAAAAAAAAAGTTAAAAAAAAAAGCAGAGATCAGACCTTCCCATGATGCCCAAATCACAAACCCTTCGCCGAAGCTGAAAAAAAAAATAATATAAATCAAAGTAAAACCCAGTAGGAACCCCGACTCCCAATGCCTCGGTAGATACATACAATGTCTTCAAAATTCACCCCCATAAATGTGGATGAACGTTCAGGGGGAAGTTAAATCGCAGCAAGGACGAAAGTGTCACATGCGGGAAGACCGGAACACGGTTCAAGCTCGTCCATTGACGAGGGGGCTGCCGTTTTCACTCCGCCCTTCACCCTTGATATCGGCCCCAGTTTGGTTGCTGTTCGCGTCCGAGTCACCGTCCTTTCCACAGCCCTTCACAAGGATATGTCGCTGTTGGTGAAAGTCAGTTTTGCAGTGATTGTTACACGAGAGTCGCAAGATACATACCTTAAGAGCATCCTTGCGCGAAAAGCTCTTGTCGCAGTGCGAGCAGGGGAAAGGCTTCACAGCCAGATGAATGCGCTTATGGCGTTTGAGGTCGTGGTTGCGGTTGAAACTCTGGGGACACTGGTCGCATTTGAAAGGTCGATCCGCCGCGGGGGCGGGCATGCCGTGCGGTGGTGGATGGGCCCCATATAAATGCTGCGAGTTGGCGACATGTCCACTGTTGAATCCCGGCAGAAGCCCGGGTTGCATCCCACCCATCATCGACATAGGCCCACCTGGGCTGTGTACGTTGGTCATGACGGGACCATTCATCGCCGGGAGAGAATATGAGGGCCAGGGCTGGCGGGGATATCCCAACGGGGGCTGTCCTGCTGATGGACTGTGAACAGGCATTCGCCCTGGAGGGTGGATGCCAAGCCCTGCGGGGCCGTACATGGGAGAGAAGCCGGTCTGGTGGGGGCTGTGCATGGGAGGAGAAGCGGCATACATATGCTGGTGTTTTGGTGCATATGGATCGTTGGATGGCAGTGGGGCGGGGGAGGTAGCGGGTCCACCATGGTACATGGTCATGGCAGGTTGTGAAGCGGAGGGAGACGGGGCGGGTAAAGCTTGGTAAGATAATGTCGGGCCTTCATATGGATGCGGCAACCCATCCGTCGTCGGTGGTGATATTACCGATGAGCGCTGCTGCACACCGGATGGGGAAAAGGAACTTCGGGCTGAGTATGGGTTTACCCCGGACCCCCAGGACTGTCCATATGGATTGGCCCCTGACCAATATGCCGGCGGGAGCTCGGAGGATGCGCCGGTTGATGGCGCCAAGGGTTGGGGTGTGGCGTGGTCCCCTGTTTGAATCGTGGCGGGTGGCGTTGGAAGGTTCCCCGCGCTCACATTCACCGGCGCGTGAGAGACTGGGGGGTGGGTGGGATGTGCGGCGTACTTGGGTGCTGCCGGGGCCGCACCCAACGTGAACGGTGGTGGTGGGAGCTCAAAGCTGGGTAATGTCGGGGCCGCTGGACGGCGAATGTTCAACGGCGGGGCTGACAGCGCGTCTAGCGCTGTCCCCATTCCCGCCGGTACTGCTAGAGTCGCCAGATTGGCGGATGGATCCCTCACTCCTACGTAGAATTCGGGGTCGTTGACGTTGGTGAGCTGGCCGAAAGACGATCCGCTCAAAGCCCAATCACGATCGCCAGCTATGCCCCCGGAAGGGCTGGTAGAATCCAGGAGGGGCGATCGTCGATCGCTAGGGCTCGCGATCGGAATATATAGAGAGTCGAGGGACTCAGGCTCTCCCGAGAAATGGGGGAATTTCTGGAAGAATTAGAGAACACTCGAAATAAAATGTAAATAGCAAAGATAGATCCGAAAAAAAGGATTGGAAAAGTGAGATTGTCACGGTCGTCGAAAGCGCGTGTAGTACATGGTCTCGGGGAGAAATGAGGAGAGGTTGGAACACTAAAGAAGTGAAGCTGAGAAGAAGAGAGATGTGGGGGGGGTGGGCAAAGGACCGTGGCGTTGGAGGCGATAGCAAGCGCGGGGGAGGTGTTATAAAGAGAGTCAGGAGTTAAAAAGTCAAGAAAAGTAAATAAGATTGATTTTTTTTCTCTGGGAATGGAGTCGACACGGGTCTAGCCAGGTGGCCACCGTGGGGAAAGGAATGGTATAATAAAATAAGACTCATATATTAAAAAAACAGAGAGAGAAAAAAGGCGAAAAAAGGGCGAAACAGGCGAAAAACAGGAGGGGGGTCAGCAGAGAACGTGGTTGACAGCTAAGAAAAACATCTCCCGGTTGGCTATTCCGAGTTGTTGACTCTATTAGGGGCATTTCTCGATTTCTCTTTCATTTTGATATCTGTGGATATGAAATCTAGATGTCTTTTGGGGGTTTTTTAGTTTCTTACTTTCTGTCAAAACTAACTCTATATTCAAAGTAACTTACCCAAAGGATGAAGTATACAGAGTACCTATTCTATACAATATAGATAGAAAAGAAAAATTTAGAAAAAAAAAGACCTTTCTTCCTCGAGGGGAATCCCTTGCGTCCGGACTGATCGCGTGAAAAAAGGGCGCTAGTGTAGGGACTCCGGAGAGAACCTATACTAACAGGAATGGACCCGGCTATCGTTGGGAGAAAGAAAGAAATTTCTAATTTGGGGGTTTTTTTTCCCAAAAAAAAAGAGAAAAAAGGGAAAAAAAAGAAATCTCGGCAAAATAGTGAAAATGGATCCATACTTTTTTTCTATCACAATAGGATTCCCGTCCAATAAGAAGACCAAGATGTCAACGCACGGACAAGACCGGAATGGCCAGAATACGAGACCGTAGAGAAGGCAGAGGGAAGCGAGCTGTCTGACCGGCCATTCGTTAATTAACGGCATGATCGCGCAATTCAGTTAGACTAATTATTTCTTTTATTTGGTCTTTTTCGTGTCTTTTGAGCAGATTGCATTTTCCCTAAAATATCTAACATACTTAGACCATAGGTATATTGTAGACCATACTACGGACTCCTCCGTACTCCGTACTTCCTACTATAGTTAATCTACATATGTCTCTGATGGTCATCTGCACCTTTTTTCGTTTTTTCCTTTTTAGCCCCCCTGAGCCAAAGTAGAAGGTCGATCTAATTGGTCCCCCGGGTTCGCCGGCCATGGTAGCTTCTTTCGTTTCCTCTTTTTTTTTTTACTTTGGTTACTTTCCAAGGTTGGCTCGGGCCTTAAAGAGGTCAACTTAACACGCCCTCACTCCCCGAAAGCCAATCGCCTCCATCATCCACTCCCTCGGGTTTTCCTCATATGTTGCACGATCTAAGTACTCCGTACCATTGCAGTAGCTTGGGTGGCGGAATGCCAATGAAACGGGTCTCAAGCACTCCACACGAGAACCTCATTTCGGTCCCGAAAGATGCCTTATCATCCAATCAAACCGACAGAGGCATCTCCTTCGTTGCCTTCTGCACGGACGTGGCAGATGCTTATGTAGGGAAAGAAAAGGGGGATGGTAAGGGCATGCCCTGTCGATCGATGTCAATCACTGTATGGTGTAGTATATGCTCCCTACCCCGTAAATAGCTAAACCAAATCTAAAAACTTGACAGAGCTGATCTGCCGCAAACTAAGGATCACATGGTTTAACGATATGTCCCGAGTACTCCGTAGAAGCTGGTGACTCCATCTATGCATAGGATGCTCGGATAGCTAAAGCTTCTTGGCGCACCTTAGACATGTCCACTGGCGCATGGGATTTAATATTACGATCCGGTCCGCATTTCCCCCGTATTTGGTACTCCGTAGCAAGCTGGGCTTTAAGACCTGCAGTGCCCTCAAAAGCAAAAAAAAAATAAGGAAGAAATAGGAGAAGGAAAGAAAAGAGAAAAAAGAAAGGAAAAGAAAAGGGGCGCAAGTCTTAGACATGCGAGAGGTAGGCAAGTCACATTCTTCAGAACTGCATACCTCTACCCTAGCTGTGTCTAGTGAGTGACAGACACGGCATTTCTCCCAAATGGTACATTCTATACATTCTATGCAGTATACTGACATTCACTAGACACCCCGATTTGTCTTGGATGCCAAAATAGAGTCGACAAATCGATAGCACTCACATCCTTCCACCGCGTCTTGTAGCCGCACATCGCCTTCCCAAAAAGGTTCATCTCAGCGACGATCAGTTGATCGTCAACACTCAATGTCCCCTCTCCTATACTGGATCCCCCGTTCATCGACCTTGCACAGCCTTTTCTCGATTTGCAGGTGCAATCCCTGGATCACACGATGCGACGGTTCGCAGCCGATTACTCGCTCCTCTCATGCAAGGCAGCTCCTACAGTCCAGATGTGACAGCGCGCAAGGATCCACCTGGCTGGTCTTGAACGCCTTAGTGTCGCCTGCATCGGCTCTTGCCGATGTGGCTTCGGTGAGGCTCACGGTTGGCGTTCACGATCGTCCTCGGGAATGGCGTTTTGTGGAAGGTTGACTATTTTTTTTTTCCTCACGGGAGATCTGCGGCCATGAGTTTGCTGCAGGATCGATGGGTATGTCCCGGCCTTGGTGGATTTCAGAGCCCACATTTTACCTGCGACCTTTCCAACTTCTCTGCTATTCTATATATCGACCATTTTGTGCCAATATAAATGGGTCTCGAACTCAACAAAGGTAATAGAGCACGGATCTCCCCTTTAGTTCCAAGGTTGGTCTAGAATCCCAAGCTAGAGCCTCTTTGTCTCGGCATTTATTTTTTTAAAATCTCTTTTTTGGCCTCTCAAGGAGAACAGCCCCACGAGCATCTTTCGCTGTAAGATCCTCCCTTGCGGCAGGATTCTGACAGTGGATCTGCTTGCATTGTATTGCCTGTAAGAATTAACAAGAGACGTCAACTTTCTCCCGCATCATGTTGGTCTATTTATCATGAAATCTTGACCGATTTGATTTTCTGTATTTATCGCCTTTGGAATCTCGTCAAGCTCATTAATCTAGGAGTCCCGTATGACAGTTTCTGCAGTGAAACCCCCCTGAGTGCATAAGTGAGGTGGTCTCATCAAGACCCGGTGATGTTTGTGATACTTCTTCGCTTTAGTTTGCTGCAGAAAATAACGTTATCAAATTCTATGAGTCTTTCGCCACACGGGCTCCCCTTATACCCCAGATTTCGAAGAAAAATACCTAACATGAACCTCTAATCAAAATTTCATTGCAAATCGTTCGTGCTACGTGACTGCTCGCATTGATATAAGTGACAAATAACCTCGGTTATAGTTCGGCCATACGTGCATTATATATCAAGGCATGCAGATAGATCGATTGCCCGATCGCGTTAAAAGCCACACTAACCAGACAGAGCATTTTTGGAAATTAAGCCATCGGAAATCCCGAAGGCAACTAAACAAAAGACAAGTTAATTCAAATTGCCTTGAGACTCCTGGTTGCACCGGGTTGCATCTCCTTGAATTGCCGAGTGTTGCTCCGATGACGTCGAACCGCGGGGTACAGCATTTCGATGTCTTTTCCTCTTTTTCGAGTTTCCTTTCTACCTCCGGGGCTACTTTCTTCAACTTCACTTTTGTTTCAGAACACAATTGCAGATTGTAGGTTCCTCTCTAGTTCTGATTATCTCTGAATGAAATAGTGCCATTTCTGACCTTCGGAAGACCGTTGCTTGCAACCTAACACCACTCTACCACCCCTCCCTTCCATTCCGAGGCTACCTACCCAAAACCATGTCTGGAATTAGCAAAGCCTGTTGCTCGTTCGTGATCCCCAGAACCATTGCATTCTGTGATGCTCCAATTACTCGTCGCTGACCATCACCGTGCACAGAATCCCCCCTGTTGTGTCCAAGGGCTACCAGCCCAAGGGAGAATACAAGACCATCAATGGCCTGAAGACCTGTGTGTTCTTACTTTCGCTGAACTCAAAAGATTGAGCTAATGAGATCACTTCAAGACGTCACCGGCCCTGAATCGGCCACCAAGGCTATCCTGGTCGTGTATGGTCAGTCACTCACCTCCCCATAAGAAATGCAACCCGATCGGTCACTGATACAATTGAGTGATATGCAGACATCTTCGGCTTCTTCGACCAGACCATTCAGGGTGCCGACATCCTTGCTACGTCGACCGACCAAAAATACCGCGTGTTCATTCCCGACTTCTTCGAGGGTAGCCCCGCCGACATTTCGTGGTATCCCCCTACCACCCAGGAGCACAAGGAGAAGCTGGGCAACTTCTTTTCAACAAAGGCCGCGCCACCCCAAACCCTCTCTAAGATCCCCAATGTCGTCGCCGAAGGTAACAAGCTAGCCCCTGGCGGCAACTTCCAGTCCTGGTCGATTCTGGGCTTCTGCTGGGGCGGCAAGATCGCCTCCTTGTCCTCCGGCGCGGATAACAAATTATTCAAGGCGGCCGTGCAGTGCCACCCGGCTATGGTCGACGCCAATGATGCAAAGGCTGTCAACATCCCCATGGCATTGCTCGCCTCGAAAGACGAACCTGCCCAAGACGTCAAGGACTTTGAGGCCAACTTGAAGGGCCCCAAGTACGTTGAGACTTTTCCAACTCAGATCCACGGCTGGATGGCTGCGCGATCGGACCTGGAGAGTCCCGAGGTGCGCAAGGAGTACGAGCGCGGATACAAGACCGTTCTCGAATTCTTCCACCAGCACTCGTAAACAAAACAAAAAGGGCACAATTGATGAGGAGTTCCTTACTGCGGAAGTTTAATGATACTATGAGAACTAGATTTCCTAATGGGAGAACGAGAGAATCAGAGAAATTATGACCAGTCCTTCATGGACAAAAAAAATGCTTCTTGATGCACACATATTGTCCTTCGGGTGTATGCCCAAGGATAAGCCCCCTATATAAATGTATTTCGGAGGTTCTTTATGTAGCTTTTTCTTGGAATTAGATGTTGAGAAGTATATAAAGAAGTTTGTTTGAATTTGTTTATTTTGCCCTTAAGATGGTGGTATGATGCTCCGCAAGACGTCATCACTTTCCAACTCTCAGCTTAACCTCTCTAACCTCCCTGCTTCTCTATTTTACTTCCAGGGTTGATTCACAGACTCTGAGATTCTGGGATTTATTAGTTCATCTCAACATCTGGGCATTTGCGGGAAATTTTTGGCTCTCACCCACTTGCCGCTTTGCCGTTTCCAGGGTCATCCCACGAGCCGAGAAGCCGAGATCAGCACTCTGCATGTTTGTTGTAGTTCTTGACGTTTTTTACTTCTCATTTCTTCATATTTTGATTTCCTAGGGCATTGGATTTATTTAGAAGTTGCGTGGATTGCAACCTCATAGGTTCTGATGTCTTTCCTACTTGGCCGACGTCGTTCCTCAGATGCAGCTTCGACTGCCCAGAAAGAGCCCAATACACTCAAGCGGTCACCATCACAACGCCAGACTCCCGACCATCACCAAGATGATCAAATCAACAACGGGGGATTCCGAAGTCTATTTCGAAAACACAGCGGTAGTTCAGACAGCCCTCCTTCAACCGCAGCACAAGTAAGAATGGCTATTGTGTCGTTATAACAGCTAGCTCATGGCGAAAAAGGAAAAAGAACAGCCACGTTTAACTGAGGCGAACGCGCTACCCAAATTACGACGAGTGAATAGTGGCCAGCGAGATGACGGCAAAGGTCCCCCTGGCTCCCCCAGACGTGACTCTCCCGCAGCAGGGGCACACTGTGAGCCATCGCAAGCTGGAAATATCTATGATTTTCTAGAATCCAGATTGGAGACGGCGAGCAAATCAAAAGACAACTCGTCCAGTACCAACCCCTGCCAACCAGAGGAATCAAAACTCACGACGAAAGACATCAAGGCAATGTTGTCTGGGGCACCTCACTTTCTTCTGGAGAAAGGCAAGCATGGCCGATGGTATCCCGAGGTGATATTCCCCTGGGATGAGCAGAACTCAGCAATCCAGCATATGTGGGATCGCAAGCCATTACCCCATGCATCTTTTACTCTGAGCACCCTTCACGCTCATCTGCCGCTCCCAGACGACTGGGCTGTCAAAGGCGGCGTTCCGACCCAAGTCCGTGACTGGCGCCGAACAGGCGCTGTCAACAGGGCAACGTTTGACGTCGGGATCTTCGAAGTACCGAACATGCTGTCGAACAATGGCAAGGAGCCTGGCACCGTCGGTTTCCGGCACTTTCTTGAATTGCCTGTGGCTGATGCGGTCCGATACACCGGCCCCGAACCCCCAAGGAAAGCATCATATTTACAACAAATCCCAACCATGGCGGCAACGGAGGCGTACAAGTTGATGGAGGGATATAATAAGCCGTATTCTGAATGTCAAAGTGGTGCCGTGTACGATCGACATAAACTCATATGTGAAGGCCCCGAGGCCTGGAAGCGCATTGGAGTACGAGATATCAACATGCGATCTCTGGTGGAACGGTTAGAACATCTGCGCAAGTTCCGATATGAAATGATCACAGAGGGATCGACGAAGACAATTCTGGATATTGAAAGTCCGCGCGAGTTGTACGACATTTTACACACACAATTCCTTCACCCTCGCCCTCCACCTACCGATATCATACAGGGTCATCCACAAAGCGTCAAATCCCAGATCAAAACGTTGGCAATCGTACTGGCCACCCCCGGAGCATGGATCAATTTCAGTCTCCCGGAATGGCGCTTTCGGGCAGGGCAGGTCCTCTGGGAGGCATCCCTGCATGGCGACGGGGACTGTCTCGACCCCGGCTCAAGTAATGAAAAAGCACCGCAGGATGTTTTGAACAAGTCCGGGATGGAGCGAAAGTGGTTGCTGATCCAAATGCTCCTCTCTGCTGAGTTGCTTTTTCGCCTGGATGCATTCGTTCGAGTTGGCATGTTGCATGATCCGCACGGTGGTCATATCACGATCCATGAGCTTGTACAATTCGAGAAATTGCGAGAAGGCAAGCTGAACTGGGATCTGATTGTTGTGCGCCGGTTCCTCAACAGTCTTCATTTCACTTGCCCGTCACCACAATCAGGGCCATCTCCCGGTGCCCCAGTCGCCAAGCCGCCTGGGAAAAGCCGTCGGTTCTCACTGCTTGAGAGCATCACTCGGCATAGCTCGCTCCCTGTTGCGGATTTACAGTCTGCCTGGGACTGTGAACTGAGCTCTTCGCACGTTCGACAGCAGCTGGAGGGTCTGTATGTCTTCGCAGAAAACATTGGATGGCCAAAATTGGCTGCACTGAGAGCTACCATGAAGCTCAAACTTGGGGATCATAACAATCCGGTACTGCCAGCCTTGGTCGTCGATGACGGGTGGGCACGGGAAAAAATGTACCAGGAGATGTTACTGGCCAAGAAGGACATGTACGCACGAGACCCCTGCCGCCGATGCGTCAAGCTTTGTAGCTCTGGCGATCCGCAGTCTAAAAATCTAGGCTGGATCACGCGCTCCTTGCTCTCCGGGTTCGTGATACCCGGAGAGGCGATTAGTCACCTTCTCATGGCGACGCTGCTTGAGAACGACGCAGATGCACTAGCTCAACTAGGCTCGATTGCCAACCTCTATGGAGGGTTCGTTTATGGTGAGCGGAGTTGGTGGAGTAAAGCATGCGTGGTCGGACGTGTCTTGTCTAGTTCAAAAGGAGCTAAGACTTGCATGGGGTGGATCAGCAGCGACATTATGCCCCGCGATGAGATTACGCGGGAAGTATTCAAGTGTGGATGGCTTGAACTCCCAGTTGAAGAGGTTCCGCAGATCTCGAGCAGGCCTCGAATCAAGCAGGGAGCCAAATTTGTGTTTGAATCGACACCGCTAGGCATGGGAGACATCACAGCAAAGGCCTTTACACTCCCAACGGATAATCCAGAGACAAGCGCGACACACATTGTCACCATCGAAGGGTTGACTCTATCAGTCAAGGATTACAAGCCTCCCAATAGCAACGGCATTACACCCGCCGAGGCATCCATGTCGTTCGCGATCAAAGACGCGGATAGTACTGCAGTTTCAACTACGGTTTGTTTCCCCCTCAAGTATAACGTGCGCTTTATCTCCGCCCATGAGTGCCATCCACCGTTGGGGGTCGCCTCTCAGAAGTCATCCGACCGCGAGAAAGACGAAACCCAACAGCCTATGAGACCCGTGCCTAAGCACACACGTCTACCAGGCCATCCACTGCACAGCTCTTATCGATTCAAGTTTGTTTCGTTGGACTCCCTTTCCTCTACCCTGGCGCCGAAATCGACATTGTCGCAAGTGCCAGAGGCAGCTCAAGCGCCGGAAATTCTTGTAATCGACGCGCGGGGCAGCCGAGACAGGGAAACGTTCGCTCGGGCGTGGTGTGCTGCTGTTGGATGCCATGCGATCATAAGTCGGTCCGGGGAAACTCGCGTGACATGTTGTGTTGCATGTTCAATACGGCAAGCGAGAGCCATTGATGTAATGGTTGTGGTGCGCGTGAGCGAATGAGGTGGTATTGCGTAAATGAATAGGATTGCGCTCGCTTCTATTTCTGGAGGCCGAGTTCGGGTGGTTGGACAGGGTAAATGAGCTCGAAACACAAAAGGCCATAATCGCGCAAACTGGGCCCTAGTATCTCCATGATGGTGGACAACATAGGAGAACGTCTACGGCGATTGGCTCCTTTTTTGGGACTGGAAAAAGCGTTTGGTGGCTTCAACGGCTTTCTCTCCGGAGTAAGCCGTGAGAAAACGCCAGCTAGAAAATTAGTGAATACTACCTTCCTCTTCTTCTTCATCTGGAAACAAAATAAAATAAAAATAAAAACGCCGCAAATCATGATAGGGGCAAAATGGAGAGAGGAATGGGTTTTTTGTTGGGACGACGCGTAAGGCAGGTTGCAGGTTAAAAAGGGTGACCCTTCCCCTTGAGGCAGCCGACGCCCGAATGAAGTCAATGGCCCCGAGCATGGTGAAACAACCGGACCAAAGTGGAGAGGCCAGTAAGGTCCCTGCATTGCTGGTCCACAGGGAGATCTTCGATCTCAAACTTCGTACGGAGTCTCCGTAAGGTCACATACTATAACTATGCATTGTAGGGAGTAGGGGAAGTAAACTTTTGGTTTTAGAGGTATAACCCTAATTGTATTATGCCCTGAGATCATGTACTCATCTGCAGAGTTCTTACATATCAGATCATATAATCTTATCATCTGCATAACTTGTGCATAGGTATGTTGTGTGGAGTCTCTTGGGTAACTTGAACCTTGTTATTGAGACTTTGTCAGGGATGTAAGGCCTACGGAGGATACATTCCATAATAGCATCAACCCCGAAAGCATGCCACGCGACAGAACCTCCTAGTAAGAAAGAAAAAAAAAACAATTTCCATCGGATAAGCAGTTTCCCAAGAAACATCATCATAGCATGCCTCATCATAGGGTATACCTGCACGCCACTACGGAGCCCGGCAGTTGGGATTTGACTAATCCAAGAAGGGAATAGTTAGGGGTATTTCTGGAATTGTAACAAAACAACAAGATAAAAAATGTACTTAAGTAGGCTAGTATAGACATGGTCAAGCGACTTCTTGAAATGAAAAGATTGTTCGACATCTATCCACCTTGAGTGTGCTCCGTATCCTTGGCTAAGATTAACAAGATCTGGCTCAGCCCTGGACTGGACCCTTGTTTCAGTTTAAACAACTGGCCGATCGACAACGACGCGACGCCCGTTGGGGCTTTGCCTAGCTGCGTTCAAGCGAACCCGATTCTAGACCTTATGTTGTACTGCTACAATACTACAGCACGTTTAACTTATGCAGTAGAATTATAATTATGTTGTAAACCTACCACATGCTATGTACCCTCGTGCAACTATCAGTCCTGTGCTTGCAGAGTCGCCGACCTAGCTAGCACTGCCACGAGATCTATCGCATTTGACATTCGCCGCGTCACGATACATATGCTAGTTATTCAGCTAAGCTGCACACACACCCCCCCCCCCCCCCCCCAACTCCAAAGAGTCTCTGTCGCGAAATCCAATAGGATCGGCTGTTGCACATTTCTCAAGACCCGTGCTTGTCGATCTTCGACCAGAGTGGGCCAGAGCGTGGGCAGTGTGTACAATGTGTCGTTTTCCTTCGCAAAATAGCGGTGGAACGAACCATCCCCTCAGGGTCAAAAGCTTGAAGCTGCAGCGTATATGGTACTTTTTAATTAGGCTCTCCCGGTAGGCTGTTACAAAGTACGTAGTATAGTAGAGTGGCTTGGAGAGCACGAGAGTGTACGGGAGCACAGATATCGGTGGCGTTTATTGACCTTAAGGGGGTTTGTTGACGTGATACGACATCCAACAGTAACTAAGATGTATGAAGATCATTGTCCACTCCAGTCCACTTCGTACCAGGACAGTCTTCTCCAAGCCACGCCGGGGTTGACACGTTTTCCTCTTCGGTTCAACCGGAGTCGGTTATAGTCACCCCCTTTTCTCTCCCCCCTCTTGTTGGTCCGAAGAAGTAACATTATACTTTATGAGTAGAACAAGCTCCAATTCCCCGTGCCTTCTCCATTCAATCGTAGAACCTTGCTCTTCCATGAGTCTCCATAGAAGCTGAGACAGAAGGAAAAAACCCCCCGAGATGAGCCCCATACGAATGCCAAGACCAACCTGTAACACACTACCACAGTACAGATGATCCTTAATTAAACCTTGACCTGCCCCACGCAGAGTTTGTGAGATCGCTTGCCCTTCGCAGTACGGAGCATGTAACGCTGTGCTGTACTCAGTGTAGTATGTCATATTATATTTATTTAGAGTGGTGTATTAAGGCTTTCGGACGGTCATCCTACTTGGGTGTAGTTCAGGGCTTTTTAGATGCAGATTGACATCTATTGGGTTTCAAAGTACTATGTTATAATTTATTCTAATGTAATCAAATCTTATGGGCCACGTACGTGTTTCTTGAAATTGTGCCCCAGATACATCATAAATGTTGAAACAGCGAGATTGTCTTATTAACTAGCATTGGATAACTAATTAGGTAAAGGCTCTCTCAGGCCCGTGGTCATTGATTGGTCCACCATTCTCTAGGATCTTTTGACGGTTTTTTCTTCTTATTTCTGGGTAAAGGTGACAGCCAATTAAGGATGAAAGATACTGGAAAAAGGGGCAAAACCAAAAACCACAGAGATTAATATTTCTTTTTAGAAAAATCAACGTCATCTCAGACAAACTACAAATACCCAAAAGAAAAACAAGGAAACACGATTTAAGACAACAAAACTGATAACCTGACACACTTTGACCGTGGACCCTGAATCTGTTTTTAGCACAAATCAACCGATGGTTCGTTTCAGTTCATGTAATAGTACAACATACAGAGTATGGAGTGCTCCGTAGAAACATCCAATGTAGTGGGATTTGTAGTCTTCCAGAAGGTCATGTGGTCAATATTCCTTAGATCAAGCTGCATATCTTCCCTTCGAGAAGCCCTCTAGCTTTATAGGGATCAGCGTCTAAAATGACTAGGTAGAGACAGAAGGTTCTTTTCGATAGACTCTCAAACCAACAAGCCTACTGGTTCTAGGTGCCGACCTAAGCTCGTTTCACCAACCAGTTATTTGGGACTTGAAGGAAATATTCCCCAGTTCATCGATGATTGACAGTTATCCTTGTTAGCCCTAAACCTAACTGGTAATGCAGAATTTGAGTAGTCATCCTCCAACATCCATACACTCCGTTGTCAGGGCTCCCAGACCATGGCTCCTCGCCTCTGCTTCATTGGTAGAACCGGGTCTATAGTACGCAATCAGTGGGAATTGGCAAGTTACCTAATCATCCAAGTACCAATCTGATGGTAATAGGATTTAAGGAAAGAGACCACATGGGCCAAAAAAAAATGAAAAAGAGATAAAGAGGGGGAAAAAAGGAAAAAGGGAAACTTTCTAGAAAACAAGAAAAATTCTCCATCCAAACACCAGTAACGTCTGCGATGCACTACAACATACGTAGTAAATCTAGATCATTAAGGGAAATTGTCCGCAGACCCCTGAACTGATCATCCATTGACAATGGCCTGCAGTTGATTTGGGCTAAGTCGATACATCCGTGTTAGTCTTAGTTGGTATGAGAGCCACCTTGTTCCATGTACGGCGTGATATACTTAAAATTAAATTAAATCCAAAATCTCCAAAAAAAAAATAAAAAAAAACTCTCTTTTTTATAAAAAAAAAACATAAGACCTTTGGGTGTTTCACCCCGCGATTAGCTTCTACCTGTTGGACTATACCTACCATATTCAATCTGCTCTTCTTTTCACACCGTTCACTTCATATTCGCTCCTTTAAATACCCTATTTTCCTTTCGTTTTTCCCTTCTCTCTTATATTACTAATCTCTTTCTGATTCTTATTGTTTGACTTGTCCCTCTAGTGTGGTTTCTTCCTCGATCTCAGACTCGGCCACAATAAACTTCGAGGCCCTAACCCCGTTCAAAATCCCCGGCATTCCACACTTTAATCATTATAACTATCATTGATTAATTCGCAATTACTGGGCTTGGGAATTTGGGGGCCCCAAATTTGGAATCCAATCTATCCTCGGCCATTCTATTGCATGATTACCTCTATACTTTGAGACACACGGCGGGCCCTAACATACGCCCAACATCCTCGCTCTGAAACGCCCGCAATATCGTACCTGGTCCAGTGTGGCGTATGTGGACCAGGACCCAGGAATCGAAGCAGCGTCATCCTCTGGAGACACCCCTCGGTCATATTCTCTCCGCGGTGTCTGTATGGCCTTGCACGGATTCTTGTCGCATTCATCTTTGATCACGCCTCGAGATACTCTTAGCCGGTTGCTTCACAAAGCACGCTTCTCGCTTGGCCAGGGTATTTGATGCACCTTCGACCGACACGCCGACAGAACCGTGCTCGTGGAAGCTATGCCCATAGCTGTCGACCAGATGCCATCAACAGCAAACTCACAAAGCGCCATGGACGCAAATGACAAGAAGCGCAATAAATTAGGATATCATCGAACCTCCGTCGCATGTGGTCAGTTATAAATCCCAAGCACCCATCGCCCTTTTGCTTGTCGCCTTTCTCTCTCTCTCTCCGTCGTTTTCGCAGTGCGGAAGTGTGTCGATCAGAAAGAAGTGGACAACCCCTCTCGAGAATGGGGCACTCGCAGGTGACCATGTTACTCATACATTTACAGTGCACTGTCGACGACGAAAGATCCGATGTCTTGTAGCGCCATCTGATACGGAAGGACGGTGTGAAAACTGCATTCGATTGCGAAAGGACTGTCAGTTCTTTCCAGTGGACCAACAACCACCGATTGAAAAGAAATCACGACCAAATTCGAGATTGGAGACACCCTCAACCGAGCGCTCAAACACCACACCTATTGCTTCCCCTCCGACTAATTTGATGGCCGACCCCGCCGAGACTTTCTACCAATACCAGACTATGCCAATGAGCAACTCACCCGCACAGGACATGTCAACGTACAACGTCGGTATGGTTCAAGCCAACATGAGTCTAACGCCAGGTAGGTTTAGACCATTATCTCTGCACTGCAATCAAGACGCATCTTTTGACTGATTAAACCGAACTAGACCGACCGATGGGACCAGGAGACTTTGCTGGGCATCAAGCGATGGACCCGGGGGTTGTGTGGGACGAATTTACGACAATCGCAGACTCGCAGCTGTTAAATACAATGGCAGCCGGAAAAGGTCAGATGATGAATATATCACCCAACTTATGGAATCACGGGAGCATACACTCAGGCCCGCCACCCCCTTCGCCGATATCAGCAGCATCTTCAATGGGGGGCCCAGCGCAGCCTATGGGCCAGACGGCATACGCTATGCAACCAGACGGGACAGTTTGGCAGGTCCCGCCACCACCCCCACGAACAATGAGCTATCCTGGACAGGGAATGGGCTCATCATACCTTAATCAATTTCACCCACAAATCCCCACGGAGCCCAAACGGAGAATGACCACACCCGCACAATCCCTGTCTGCCACGAGTGCCATGGCCCCGCAAGGCTCGCCAGGCTCGGTCTCGTACCCGCCGGGAATGAGCTACCCGCAATGGCAGGATATGAATGCCATGTCTGGAATGGGCGTGGTGCCATATCAAATGTACCCCGGCGACGCAGTTCCACAGCATGCATACCCCCCTAATCCTGCTTCGATGTGACACCCTGGAGGCTCATCACGGTCACCGAATCTATGAAACACCTTTCTTTCAGTTCTTTCGCCATGTTTTTTTTACCTCTGCCACGCTTCACCCTCTTTTTTGCATTTCTTCGAGTCTGAGCTTTATCACGTTGCACGTCACTTTCCCAGACGGCCTGTTTCATTTCTAATACCCCGAGGGACATGCACATACCTTTTACCCCCCCAATTGGCATTTCATCTATATTTTCACCTCATCCTAATATACCGTGGCGGGTCTGCTTTTGCAGCTAGTCATTAGCGGGCGCAAGGGGTTTCGGGTGGCTTTTTTTAACCTCATGGTTTCTTGTCTTTTCCTTTTCTATCATGGCATAGTACCACCTTTTCATTTTTCCCTCCATATCTTCGGGTTCTTTTTAAACGCGGTCTGTTTTTGCGTGCTTTTCCCTATCTCATTTGGTGGCATTTTTACCCCGGTTGTATGGGGGTTTTATTTCCGGCTGGTGGTTGTTTTGATTTGGAGTGTACCTCACATGTTGGAGCTTTTGTTTGGGTCAGCCGTTTAGACTTTTCTTTTTGCCTCTTCATTGCCCTTTACTGAAGATCTGTGTGTTATATTGTCAATACATGATACCCTTCTCATCTTTGTCGCTTCTGTGTCATTAGGAAGATGGGACTCTTACATGCGGGAAAGATATGGACTAGCTTCACGACTAAGATTATAACAATTAAAGGGTTGATATACTGATTGCAATCGTGAATTAGAGGGATCTCGACCACCACGTTCTATTCCTCTGCTCCTAGGCTACGATCTTTACTCCTCCGGGTCTTCTCCAAGGCACGTGCCTACTTTGTGCTGGAAATAGATGCTTCATTTGTACACATTGCACAATGCCTGCATGACATATCTATCTTCTTTTTTTGTCATATCTCGGCCTCTTCCCAGAGCTCTTATTTATCTATCCTCGGTGTACAATAACAGCCCTACGTGTAAATATGATACAAGTCTCCTGTTTCCTACTCCAGAACCGTACATATACCCGTGGACGGGTGCACCCTTGCTTCGTCAAAGGGTAATTGTAGTACTCTGTACGAAGAATTGTGTTCTTGCGTGCGTCGAATAGCTGAGGCAAAGTTGAGAGTGAGTGATGCATAATAGCTCATATGCAAACAAGTGAACAACATGCTGGGACCTTGTCTTTTTTTTGCTCGAAGCTTTGCTGGTCCTGAATCCTTCCTGCTCTCAACCCAGAAACCCGCACAAAGGTCGAGTGAGGCTATTGGCTTGTCGAGAAAAGTCAATCAAATGCTCGCTTGATACCTGTGAAAAGTATTGTGGCCGTGAAGATAATTTTATGTCCCTGGATACACGGACATAAATGTCTGTTGACTCTGGGCTCGAGCCCATCTGAGTCCGTGATAACAAACTCCTGGACACAAATAAGCAGATAGATAATAAGCAAATAGAAAATCACGAGAAGTTCTGATAACAATCAGCTGGCAGTGATTTGTACATCAATGACCTCACGGAGTCCGACTTGATAGGATTCATTGTATGAAGATAGAAAAGAGAGATTGGTGGGCCCGCGGAATCCGACTTGATAGGAACCCTTGCATGAAGATAGAATAAAGAAGAGATTGGCAAGATAAACCAGAACATTCAGTTTATTCTGAGAAGATTGTAATCTTTGAAATTCCGTTGCGTGATCTTCTGAAGGCGTCGCGTCAGTGTTGATCGGAGGTTGCACCAATAATCTGGTCATTCCCTAATCTGAGCGAGATGCAATCAGAAATCACGAAGACCAGTCACATCAGAGATTCCGTCATCTTTTATCTCAGCGAAAACTCAAGTTTCGAAGACGCAGGAGATAAGGGTCCATTGTCTATTTACAGCATAGCAATTGACGCCTCATGATCCGCATTGGAGGATCCCCCGGAGATCCGATGGAAAGGAAAACTCTGGGGTTGAAATCTGGAGATTGTAGAGTTGTAGTGTGATGGCGGTGTAGGTAATAGATCCAATAATACATCATTGTGTCAAGTCAGGCTTATCTCTGCACGTTGGAGATTTTCGTTGGAGATACCAAGGATTCTCCCTGTTGGTTGCGATCCCCGTGAGGACCATTTTTTGGCCCCGAAGGTAGCGTCACGTCTTATCGAGACGGTCTTGGTGGATAACCACACGGCAAGGCGTCAATTTTTCTTGGGTTGCTGAGTGCAACGTATATATAGAGTGCAGTGTCCCTGTGTCTTTTTGACTTCGGCTTCACTTCGGTGCCAACTCGGTCAACTTGGTCAATTTGGTCAATTTGGTCAACTTGGTCAAATACATCAAATATGCCATCTATTTCAACTCGGTTCACCCTAAAGGGTATCACCTAAAAGGGTATCAACGTTTGGTTTCGTTACATATGCGCAGTGTTGTCGTCTCCTGTCTCCACGCTCTTCGCCCTAGGCAAATGCTTCTTCATATGGAATCAGTCAAATGCCTCGACCTTCTAAAAGATTTTCTCGCGTAACCGCAAGAACCGCACAGAAAAAAAAAACCATCCTCCCAACCCCTCACTGCACTGCTTGTGGGCAAAGACCATGACCAAAGTACCAGATTGGCGTCGCGGGCTGAGTGTGCAGACGCCACGGCCCACCTTCCCTGTGCGTCGATGGGCAACAGTGCTTTGCCCCCCGCGACTTGACAGATTCGGGTTTGTCCGGGTGCCAAAGACAAAACAGTTCCCCCGCTCACATTCCTAATCCAAAATGGATTGTTTGACACAATATGATTAGACACATGAATGACCTTTAGGTCATGTACTTTGTGCTAACAAAGAGATAAGGTCCAATATTTCCTCCGATCTTCATTTCATTAGGATGACCATGATTAATTACATTTGAATTACATTCCTATCAGCACTTCTTATCTCGAATTCCCCGAGCTTGTGGTGGGTCGTGGGGCCAAAAAAAGAAAAACCAGCCTAGGGAGTCTCCAGGACTCCATTGCCATACTGGAGCTGATTAGCCAGAGTGTCATTGGAGGAGAAACCACCACCTTCGTTTTATGCCTCGTGTGCCTGCTCCGTATCCCGATCCGTGTCCCCGTCCCCACATGAGTTGACCACGCTCCCGGGGACAAATTGATATCAAATTGACACGGCATCTTGGGATCGACTCTTTAAATTGATGAGAGTGACCGGAGTTGTCCCTCAACCCCGCCCTAGTGCCACGCCGGTGGCAAACCGATGAAAAGAGAAGGGATGGAAGAGCAGGGATATTAACCGGTACGGAAGTCCAGCTCAGGTTCCCCCGCGAAGGTGGCAGATGCCAACGAAGAGCGTTGATTTGCGAGGTTGTTGGTTGCCTCTTCACTTGGTACTTTACCTCGTTTGGGGGCGAACGTCGGGGAAATTCCGTTACAGGCCGTCCTGTATGTCTCCCCCATACATGGGTAGTACCGTTGTCGGGTAATATAGGGATCTCTTCCTGAGCCACTCGGTGAGTCTTCACTTCGTGATTGTAGCCAGATGAGGTTTGTTGCTGGTTCTATCTTCTATATGATCACTTTTTATTGAATGTGTGCAGTACATTACAGTGTCAACTCGAGCTGCGAAGGACACACCAATGGCTTTTGTTTTCTTTTTGCGAAAAGGAAAGCCCAAAAAAAGAAGACTTGTAGAACGTTTCTTATCTTTTAGGATCCATCTATTGCTTGGTTTGCTGTCGTTTCGCCCCGCTGCGCCAAGAGCATGGATATTCAAAATTCAATATCAAAATATATTATTCACGCATTTTGTCTCTCTACGATTTCTTCACGGGTAGCTCGTGAAAAGCCCGTTGATCTGAAACATCTCAGAGCACAAGCAATTGAGATCTCGAGACGAGATGGATGACTTTGTTGGCTTTCATCCCAGACCTCTTTGGCTGGACGTACACTCCACCGTAAACGAACAGTCCCCACTTAACCTGCATCTGGACTCGCCCCGAGGACGCTAAGGAACATGATGATGTCTTTGGAAGGTGCCATGTTTCTTGTCTTCTTAAGCTTCTCCGACTGTTTGCAATTAGCCATAATAATTGATAGTATTGATAGTACCTGCGTTTGGACCGGTCCTGACTCGCACGAGCGGGCGAGGTACATTAGTTTCAACTTTAGTACGGAGCTTGCGACCACTCGGGCCGATGATGATTTGAGATGCCGGTCAGCTCTATGTTATATATACTCGGACGATATGAAATGTTTTGAACCAAAAGAAAACTGGGGCCGTGTATGCAGAGAAAGAAAGGATGACCTTCTAGATTCGATGATACCGAAATACTCTGTCTCTTAGGAGTTGATTGGAGGAGGGAAAAAGAACCCAGACAGTCTACATAGTAGAAAAAATAGAAATAATAAAGTAAAGTTAAAAAAAAAAGAAGTAATCAGCTTTAAAACAGACGGGACTGGCACAAAAATCTTGGGAATCGAGCGAAGCGCCGTAAATCGGCCGTTTCCCCGTGACAACGGTAATACTGATACGTTCAGTTACATATAGATTACATAGATTACAAGTACACTTCTTGTTCAGCGTCACTCTGGGCCCTCTTTAGACATATTATTCTGCTTTCCCTCTTTCCTTTGGGCTTTATTTCCCGTTTAATTTCAATATCAACAATTGGTACGGAGAGTACACCTTGGATTCTAACTTATACTTGGTTATTGTCATTGCGTGGTCGGTAGTGAATCTGCCCTTCGTTTTCCCCGTCATCCCACACAATTCCCTTCTCTCCTCTCCCATCTTTCCCATTCATCTCTGCCACTTTGATTCTCATCTTTCCTTTTTGTCATTCCCGGGAGAATTTTCTCTTCCACCAAAAGATAGATCTTCTCGGGGCATGAGCGTCTGGAGGGTCTAGCCCCCCCTCCACGACTCATCAGGAAATCCCGAGGCGTCAAGGCTGGGTGGTGGTCTCCAGATCCATCGTGCGTTCCTCTCACCCCAGTCGTCAGCTTAATTATTTCATTATCATATATTATTGTCATAAGATCCGTTCCGTGCTAATAGGTGTTTTGCGTTGATAGACCCTGGTCGTTGGCTGAATCCTGCCAATCGTCTGTCGCTTGGCTGCATTCGATCATCAACTTCCGGCAAGGGTCTCGTTTACGGCGGGTACTGGGGAATTTCAATTCAACCCACCTTTTTGCCGTTCATCCCCTCCCCCCACCGCGGTCGCCTTTATTTCAATTACCATCCCCCTCTCATCCGAACCCTCTCCATCGGAGATTATGGAGGGGATACATCATGGAGGGCACGGGGAAGCCCGGCCTTCCCAGCCTATGGCCTTCCCCGGCTTCGACGCCGATTCTCATATGATGTCCGACGACTTTTCTTTTGACTCACCATTCAGTCCCTCTGGTTCCTCCAACGCCAATGACGGCGTCCTCGGCAACTCCATCTTTCCCGAATGGACGAGCGGAGCATCGCGTGGCGACAGCCCCGATGAGATGCAAAAGAAGGATCCACTGGCCGCTCAGATTTGGAAACTCTACACTAGGACAAAGTCTCAGTTGCCCAACCAAGAGCGCATGGAGAATCTGACATGGCGAATGATGGCCATGAATCTCAAGCGCAAAGAACGGGAGCAACGGGCTCGGTAAGAAACACTCCTGCGAACCTCGAAGCATATGGCTGATTTACTGATGTCCCGAATAGTGCCTCGGAGACTCTAAGCCCAACACCGAGCGGCATCGCGCAGATGCGCTTGTCCGACCAAGTATCGCCCGATGGCCCCGACCTTTCGCAAGATATGAACCTTGATGCCACTTCAGATCCAATGAATCTGGATGACTTCATCGTTCCCTTTGATTCGCCCGCCGAACAATCTTCACAACCTCCTGTCGATCGACACTTCACAGCAACGCCGACTGGATCAATCCCTATCAAATCGCGCAAGGACCACGCGATGATGGATATGTCGACTGCCGCCTCATTCCCCCACCCACCCCAGGATCAGCGAACAAACTCCGAGTTCGGATATGTCGCCCGTCGGGTCCGCAAAACAAGCGTTGACGAGCGACAGTTCTTCTCCGGTCTTTCTGTTCCAACCCGGAAGCGGCCTGCCGAGGCCTCGCCGCAGGTTCCCCCGGTATCCAACGCTATGCTGGCGCAGCACTCCGAACTGTCAGCGGCACTTCCAGATTACTCGCTCGATCATCCACCTTCTGCCTTTTCTCTTTCCGGCAATGGCACAGTGGGCCCGCGCAGACCTCAACACCGTCACACGCACTCTAACATTCCCTATGGGTTGGATACGTATGGCATTAGTGAAGACCACGGGATCCATTCGGCCGGGCCCTATCAGCAAAATTTCCATTTTTCGCCGTCAGATTCTCCAATGACTGCAGGAAATCCTTTCTCGAGCATATATGCCCAGACGCCGCTCGCTTCGTCGCTTAACTCAACGGAGTTCTTCTCGCCCCCGCCTTCTGGCTATCAGTCTACTGTGTCGACCCCGCAACCGATTTATGAAGGGGAGCAGTCGATATTCTTTTCGGATGCGCCCTCCGCTGAGTCTCACACCCAGCGCCGCATTCCTAATTATATCCAGCAGCGTCAGTCGAACCTGTCCGCGTCGCTGCAGCCACGCTATATGTACAGCATGTCCAACGGCGAATCTCGTTCAGGAAGCACAGTTACAGGGCCGCCAACCACTCATGTGTCTGGATTCTCGGTGCTACAACCGCAGCATATCAACCCGTCCCAGGTACTTGGGCACGGCGAGTTTTCCACAACGGCACCTGCCAGCAGTATGTTCACCTTTGGTGGAGATTCTGACAATGAGGATGACGATGGCAACTTTGGTGAACGAGGAGGCATGGCAATGCCTAATGACTTCGCCTCTCTGGATGAGTCTGGTGATATGAGCGCCGGTCTTCATTGGGATGGAGGTTTCCCTGGATCGATACAGTCACTACCAGGCTTCAGTGGTCAGCACCGCAAGCATGTTACGATAGGATCCACAGACATGATAGATGGCCCGCCTGAATGGAACCAGGGAGGCACTCTTGGCCGGGCGCAAGGATCCGCTGCTTCGGTTAGCGAGGTTCGCAACCAAAACCAGGATCCCCGTCGCTACGGAAAGGTCCCTCGCACAGCATCGACCCCCAATGCTGCTGCACTGCTCCGTCAGAGCTTGAACGGATCAGCCAGCGGACCTCCCACAAACCACCCCTCGCCGAGCACTCCTCCAGAGTCCGGTCTCAGCAGTACTGTGCCGTCCCGACCAGGCAGCCCTGGTGGGTCGAAAAACGGCGACCCGAACGCGGGACCGACCACCTGTACCAACTGTTTCACCCAGACCACCCCTCTATGGAGACGCAACCCAGAGGGCCAGCCTCTGTGCAATGCATGTGGCCTGTTCCTGAAACTCCATGGTGTTGTCCGACCTCTTTCGCTCAAGACTGATGTGATCAAGAAGCGAAACCGTAGCAGCGCCAACACCCTTGCCGTTGGCACTTCTCGGTCATCTAAGAAACCTACCCGCAAAAACTCCATTCAGCATACCCCATCCACATCGATTTCGTCCCGCATCAACAATTCCGAGTCGCCACCCTCGATGAATGGATCCAGCACGTTGGGGAAACCCGGTGTTGTGCCAATTGCCGCTGCTCCGCCCAAGTCCGGACCCCCAGCTGGCGTCGCTCAGGCCCGTGCTGGTGTCCAAGTGGCACCCAGACGGCAGCGCAGACTCGAAAAGGCACCAACTGGATCCGAACCAGATGGAGACGACAGCCCCAAGTCAGCTGCTCCTGCGAGCAGGTCCAAAATCGTACCATTAGCTCCCGCGATGGCACCACCCGCTGCCGCAAACCCAGCGAACCACAGTATCGCTGGTGGGCAGGGTGCGAGCCAGGAATGGGAGTGGCTGACAATGAGTCTGTAGTTGGCTTCTACCATATGATTCTTTTTCTTTTTCTGAGTTTTGCCGATGTGTGACGGGGCTAGCCACCGCTACAATCTCACGTATTACACGACTTATGTCCCTGGCGGTCGTGGCTCCTTTTATCACTCCCATGTCTTTCTTGATTAGTATGTCACGTGTGTTTTTTTGCTTTTTTTGCTGATTTGATTGATACAACCGCGTCTGTCCGGGACCCGAGCTGCTTATTATGTTTTCATTTTTATGTTTGCTTTTTTTATGTTTCCTTTGTTGTCTCGCAGCTCGGAGCCGGGCAGAAGTGCGCATCTCTCTCCCATATTTGTCTTTTGATATTATTTTATTCATCTATCTCTTGGATTTCTTGCGCTGCTGAGCAGACTTTGATTAATGAATCATGTTATCCTCGCGTGATCACTTTTAGACCTGAACTTCAATATGATCATGATTTTCTCTAATTCATTTCCCTCGATATTGAGCTTGTCACCTTTGGGTCTAATTGAGCCCTAAGTGCTATTTTCTTTCCACCATCAACGATATTCTGAGCAAAGATTGACATCACAATTAAATCCACTCCCGGACATTAGGCCGGGGAACAAATTCACGTCATGTCAACGAATAATCGGGCAGTGCCACTTGTCGAGCTTCCTAAAAATACATTACTCTACGCCACACAACCCCAAGTCAGATCGCAGTTTTTTGAGCCAGCAATCCAATAAACAAGATAGCTGGAAAGAAAGTTTGGAACCTCATTCAGTCAACATCAACATAGCAAAGCCGATCCTTTTCAACAGAGCGACATGTCCAACACCGACGGTGAGCAGCCACCTCGTGGATTTCCGTCAGCCATGCAAAACCCAACTCACACATAGCAGAAGCCTCCGAGCCATTCACCACCAAAACGAATACCACCGACAGAGTCACCGGCCGCGTCCATGAGTCCGCCAGCCATGTACGCGAGAAGATAGGTGAACAGCTCCATCCCGGTGCGTATTTCCGGCGGTGATAGATCGTGGGCTTTGGGTGCACGACGAATGACGTCTGATCTGGAGTTAAAAGTTGAAGCCTGCGTGGTTTCTTAAATACCAGCTAAATAGGGCTGATTTGCGTTTTGCAGGAGATATGAAGGCGGCGTCTCGTCGCTCGTCGGATACACCTGATAATATCTGGCAATTTGGACAAGGTGGTGCGAGAGAGGAGCGGGACTATGGGATCGAGAGGGATAAGTCTATGCTGCAGTCGGCGCAGGAGTCGGTGGCTAAGGCACTTGGGGGAGGTAATCGTGGTTAGTTGTTGATTGTGGCAGTCATTTCATGTTTGGGGTATTGCTAATCGGATTTTGAAGGTGCGAGGTAAGCCTTGGAGTATCTCCGGGAAGCCGATCACAAGAAAAAAAGTTTAAGGCGGTTATGTAGAATGTAATTTCAAGTGATTTATTTTTACATCCTTTGGGAGGATTGGTTGCACAATTCCGTCACATATCTTTGTATTTTCACAACTTGATCATCAAAATATGGTAAATGCTTGATTAAAGTTGTACTGAGCATAGACTGATTTGAGCTGTGTCCATTATTCTAGGGAATAGATGCCGAATGAATATTGTAGCGGACTTGCATCGTTGAGTTGGATATACTTCCCGTTTAGGAACGTATGCCTCAGGCAACAACTGATATGAAAAAATCACGTGTGATAATCAGAGCAAAAAAAGAATCTCCGACAGCCATCCATCTTCAACAATCAATTGACTTTGCGCAGCCATGGGTTCCAGCTCTAAAAGAAAGAAGGATAAGCAAAAGGACTTCCAGGTTAGAGTTGGCAAAACCAGTTTCTTTGTCCAGCCTGCTAACCTCTGCAGAAACCTAAACTCAAGGTTGGGAAAACCAAAGCGAAGCCCGATAACTACACCGATACCAGTTTCAAATCGAAGTGTATGTGCTCTATTGTTCGGCTGCTTGACGTGTCTTTATACTCATAATTACTAGCAATTGTCCTCACACAACAATCCCTCCACCTTTCTGCCCCAACTTCAAATGCAACATTCACGCATAACTTATCTCTCCTCTCCGCCAAGTCCGACAGCCAACGACGTGACTCGCTGGCTTATCTGACTACAACAATATCCTCTCGACCAGTAAACTCGCCTCTGCCACAACCAGTGAGCGTCATTCTACCATCTCTGCTGCCGCTCATCCTCGATGGAACCACCAGCGTACGGACTCAGCTCCTCAAGCTCTTGCGGACCCTGCCGCCGGGCGATATCGAAGACCATGTGGCGCAACTCCTACCCTACGTTCGTGCAGGAATGACCCATCTTGCAGCGGACATCCGTAGCTCTGCTGTGGAGATTCTATCATGGATGGTCGAAGCAGCGGGGGAGTCGACAGTTTCCTGCGCGGGAGGATGGATCAAAACACTCAACTGCTTCTTGTCCGTGATGGGCTGGCACACGGAAGAGTCGTCGCGGTGGTCTTCAAGCCGGGCTTCATTTGGGAAGTCCGGCAGCCAGGGTAAGCCCATGGTCAAAACGCTTGGGGCTCTGGCGATGTTTTTGGATGCGGGGATCGGGAAACCTTCCACCGGCGGTGTCGATGGTGAGATGTCCGATGATGATGATAGTGCCGACTGGCCGTTCCCTCTCTGCCAGACCGCCCAGCACATGATCTCGGACTCATCTACCCCATTCGCATACCTGAATCTGTTTGGGAAGCCGCGCGACGAGGAAGGGGAAATGTACGAAACCCGCGAGGACAGGTATCGCGTGTTCTCGACCCGTTTCCAGTCAGCGATCGAGCGTGGAATCAAGAGCGCCAAGGAGGAAGGTGGCGAGCTGGGCCGTGCATCATCCGGTGTGAGCAAGGTGTTAAAAGAAGCGATTGCGTATGGACCGGGCCCATGAATTGTCTAGCCGAGGTTTATGAGCAAAAACCAAATCCATCCAATAGAATGGTACCATGGCCTAGGCCGGGGCCTAGAGCCTTTTTGTGGGCTTTAACCTATAAAGCCACCAGTGGACCATGCACCTGATTTAAAGCCGGCTCCGACATCAATATCACGGAGTCTATCTTTACACAGACGGTCTCGCCCTGCGACTACTGCAACCACCGCCGAATAGACCCATGGGTCCGCTCCTTCGGCCGGGTTGGTCGTGGGCTTTGCGCCCTTGCAGCGGGTAAAAGCAATATATATATATATATATATACAATACCCAAGGCCTCGAGCCAAAGCCTTAAGCTGGAGCCTCCTATATCTTTTTATGGAACATCGATTCAAGTCATTAATTAACTATAAAGCCAGAAAACTACAAGCAAGATAATCTAACATAGTGCATAAGAAATTCATGTTTTTAGAAATTCCGAAGGAAATATAGAAATGGACTTGTATGTTATATTTCGCCAACCCTAAAAAAGGCAAACATCAAATGTGGGGAGTCATATAAATGGACAGGCTACCACACATTGAAATGTTGTACATGCATGTACAACAAAGTACCATCGCCGAGTCAATTTCTGATTCCAGAAAGGCTAAAAGTGGGCCTTGGAACGAACATGTTGGCTGTGATATGTGCACGATAGACAGCTTCTTATTCGCTTGTGGTTTTTTTGAGGTCTTGGAAGTGGATATCTTTTTTTTTTACAAATTTGAGACAAGGAGTGGGCAAAGATTTGACATGTCTTGTAGTGTGGGTCTGGCACTTGGTCTTTTAATTATTTTAGTTCGGGAAATTGGGGACCATGAAGTCGAACAATGCATGTGTGAAGAAGAGTATTTCTTTCGGAGATTAATGTAGGAAAATCGTGGAGATGGTTATGGCGTACTACTCATGTAGGCAATGTGTAGGACATTCAAGGCAAGGGATTGATGAAGGTCCAATTTACGATTCATTCCAGGATCTAATCTTTTCTAATTAAAGGGGTCTCACAACTAAAGTTTGCCCCAAGTTTTTTTCTCGTTATTCTTTCCAAAGTTGTAATATGTTATAGATCATTAGTTACACCTGTGATTTGTATGATGCATGCTAAGGTGCATACTATGGCGCAAACTATGGCGTATTTTGACATATTGACATGTTGATGCATTACTCAAATCATTGAAAACGAATAAAATTGAAAGCATTTTGTTATTGAAAACCTGTCTATTTCCAATAGTCCAAGAATTGAGTATGAGCCATCTCACCCTCTCATTCCCCCGATCTACACGTACTTTTTCCCAAAGATCGCCCAGGATTGACTATCTCCACTCGTTTGGAGGATCCCTAAAAAGTCGGATCTGCAAAGCCCCGACCCGAGCTCTTGCTTTATCCAGGAAAACCACGCTAAGTTGAGTGTTTGGCTCGAAAGTTGTGCTAAATTGATACCTCAGATCCGCGGAGAACGGAATACGGAGTACAGGGCGGCCTGACGTTTTCTTTTTTCCCCCCTTACATTCAGATCTAAGGAGAAATTGAAGGAGAAAAGCCAATCGAGGAAGAATAGTTCAATTGACGATTGGTCTGTGCTTGACCAGCATTGTCCCTGCCACAATAAACACAATGAAAAGAAAAAGGACCAAATCGCTGACGGCAACATGCAGCTGCATCAGCACGACCGAGTTTGCCATACAAGTGCTGTGTCATATTATCTTCCCGATCCCAAACTATACATCGCGAGTGTCACAGTGTGTTTGAGTGGAAGGTTCTCCACAGGGCCTTGCCTGGACGAATCCCTTTGGATGAACCTGTTTTTCATTATATGCAGGATCTATCCTTCGGATTTGTACTACCCTTTTAGCCTCAACCTGTATATCTGTGCCTTTCCAGGCTCCGAGAGAGGGGGGTCCCCCGCCCAGTCTACTCCTGTGTTCTAGCTCAAGGATCCCCTCCAAGTAAGGATACGACAGCTCACCTGGGATCCTATTAAACTCTCCGTATTTCCGCCTCGCAGTTTCGACTTTTGTTCGCCCGTTTCCTCACGTACAGAACGCCACCTCGCCAACTCTTGTCGACTTTGTATATATTGATACCCCCTGTACATAGTGCTGTCATCTTGTTCGACATATCATATTCCTCGCATATCTATATAGCCCCTCGGGCCCCCTATCGAGTCGGCACTCTTCAGCAGGTGAGCATGTCTTGCTCCCGAGTCAGCGCCTCGGTTCATTTTTCTAACTTGGGAAGTATAGCATTGTCTATTGCTTTACCCGTTGAGCACCCTGAATCTTTTTATGTCGACACCCTGGAACCGCCGGATTGCAAAGTCAGCCAGTAATTGACGCTCCATCTCCCTATGCATCAGTCTGATTCACTGTATGACTTTGCCGTCGCACCAAGCCCAATCGTTCGGACTTGTCGACCTGATCCTGCCTCGACACGCAGGCTCCCAAACATGACATCCACAAAGACCGGGCCTCCACCTAAACCCCTGGTCGTCCCTAGGCCTCGAGGGGGAAGTGGTCCACGACCTGAAGCCCGATCAGCAGGTACCGCTGAAAGAGCTGGTAGAAATGAAAACCTAGGAGATATGGTTCGATTCTTCCAGACTCAAAATACGCCTTCTCGGTCCCTTCTTGTGTCTCAACCTTCATCTCAACCTCCATCTCGACCTACATCTCAACCTCAATCCCGCTCTCGCGCTCCCTCTCAACCTCAACCCTCGAGTCCTTCCGATACAACCACTGCACTCCCGGTTCCTCTTTCGCCCAAAGAATTGAAACAAGAATTGAAACAAGAATTGAAACCGGAATTGAAACCAGATCCAAAGCAGGATCTGAAGCCATTTCATCGTCGCCTCTTGCAGTTTGCCCAGCGTCAAAAGAAGGAATCATCGCCCCGGTCAAAGGAAGAAGAACAACAGCGCCAAATCGAAGCACTAACAAGGGGAGGATTTCTTATTCCAACGGGTCCACCGTTACCAAAAGAGTCCAAGGGACAAAAGGAGACAAAGCGATCAAAAGAAAGCCTGTCACTTTCTCTCTCTCGATCTCTCTCTAAGTCAAAGAGTGATGTGGAAAGCATTGGGCAGCCGTGGCTGCAAGCCAAAGTCGATGGCAGCAAGCGATCAGCCGAGACAAGACGTCGCTTGGGCTCTCTCGATCTTGGTGACTTCGGCTCAATGGTAGACGTCGCAGCCTCAATCACTTCCGATTTCGACGATTCTATGCCGCCGCCATATCAGCCAAACGATCGCGCCCCATCCCAATCCCCATCAGTTACCCCGATATCAAGTTCCATGGCAGACCTCAATCCTCGAAATGCCTCCCGACCAGCTTCCTTGTTGGCTTCTACCAGCGATTCCTATAGGAACGCGTCAATTGACGAGCAAAGCCAACGGGAATCTCACTTTTCAGAGTCCAGTATCCGTGCCGACCCTGTCTCGCGAGTCACTATCAATGCATCCCAGGGTGTGGATGTGCTAGAGTCACAGCCTAAACCACCCAATGATAACCAAAAGCGAACGCAGTCAGAACAATCTTCTCTTCGCAACGTTAAACCCTTGTCACCTACCTTGAAGCTTTTCCCTGATGTTGCACCTCCTCGCAAATCTAGCAAAGCCGCGTGGAGAAATTCTTTAACTCCCCGGTACCAAACGATCGAAAATACCACAGCATCGCCGACGTCTCTGGCATCCAGCTCACAAACTGGACCTTCTGATAACGAGCGCAAAGTTACAGATGGGCCAAACAAATCATCATCGGATGGTTCCATAGATGCTTCGGTCAGCGAGGCCGATCCGAGGTACGCAGATACCTTTGCATCTTGTGCGAGCTCTTCGGCAGCGGTACTACCCATGGAAGACGCCACAAAGGATTCTGCCTCGCAAGATGAGACTAAAACTCGACCGCTCTCGTTGTGTCTGGGCACATTGAAGGCATTTCCTCTCCCAGCGCCTACAAGGCCCCTGCCATCATTGCCCAAAGCCAAGTGCTCGCCGAGTACTCCGGACACCAACGCTCGCTCTATTCCAGCGATTGCTTCGGGGCCATTGTCTTCCAATCTGCATTCTACTTCGGCAACGCTGGCTGAAAACCAGGAGACCGAATCTGCTGTTGACAGCCTCGATGCCGAAGCGCCAATGGCAGATGACGAGGAAAGCTTGTCTACCACTTCGCTTTCGGAACACTACCAGCCAACACCGGAACACTACTCGCCGCGAGGACGTGTTTCAAGCGTGCGTATCCCGCGAATTCAAGAACCCTCCAAAAGCTCTTCAAGTCAATTTGATACAAAGGCCTCGGAAGGGCAGCCTTTGGCCGACTCTCCTATCCTAGGACACCCTATCCCTACAAAGTCCAATGGCAAACGTACTGTTTTGAAAGGGCTTCAAATCAACTCCCAAGTCGCTCGAAACAACCTTCCATTTGGCCTGCCATCACCTCCACCCACTGCATCACTCCCACCAGCTCCACCTCAGCACCCACCTCCTCCGGCACCCGGGCAAAAGGTCGGTCAACGCAACTTTACTACGCCTAATATGGCTATTCTGCCATCGACGAGGAACACGGAGGCGCATTCCCTACCGGGGTCCTACCGAGGTTCGACCTTATCACGGAGTGACAGCTCACGGAGCAGTCTTCGACATGAGAGTTTCCCCGAAACATACCACCAAGTTCGCCCTGAATCTCGCCCAGAGTCTCCGCTTCCATCATCCGACGATGAGGTCTTTGGTCCAGAGATAGACACCAAACATTCGCGCCAGAAGGCCGACAAACACCACCGCCTCCAGCCACCCCGTCGAGGCTACGAGACAAGGGATCCACGACAGGTGCCCTCCCGCAACCGACATGGTTACCCCAATCAAGCGCGCCCTATCACGCCCCAAAGCCGCAGCATCCACAGCATCGAGAAGACTTCGTCTCCTCAGTCACAATATTCCCAATCAACCCACAGATCGAGGGAGTCCCAAACCAGTCAACAAACCCGCCCTGCTCCTCAAATAGATCACTACCTCGAGGACCGGGTCGCGAATCTAGAACGCCAGAACCAGATTCTGCAGGCCGCTCTTATGGCGGCGCTCAACGCCGGAGTCAAGAATCCTCTCGAGGGTCTCAATCTCGACCCGAACATGTCATCTGGCTCCTCACACGCTCCCTTTACGCACCAATACTCCGGTCGCCATTCATCACGACCTGACAGCTGGGTCAGTTCTTCTCGCAGCAGTGACCACAGCGGGTTCGAGACTTCGAGCTCCTACCGGGATGTCCGACCAAATGTCAAACAGCTCGACAACATGATTGAAGACATCGAGTCTGGTTGGCTGTCGGACAAGTCTAGTCTGAGTGGAACTCGAATTTCCCGCAAACGATAGATAACGATCTTTTATTTCTTTCCTTATATTTTTCTCAACATCTTGATTACTTCCGACGGAACGACTTTACTCTTATTGGCTCGTGATGATCTTTTGGACTTCCATTTCTACATATCCCGGCCGTGTCTATCTTTACCTATATCTTTCAATTTTCCATGATACCATTATGTTATACTCTTGACTTTTTTGGATTTCATGTTCGTACACTGTATGTTACGTTTAACGTTCCTGCAAGCAACAATAAACCAGATCTACATAGTTCTATGTCGAGATTGACGCAGTGCACCGTACGAGGCTCTCACTTAGAATTGAAGCTACCTAGCAGAACTTAAAGATAGATACAGAGTTATTGACTGAGGTATTGTTATTTTTCACGTTAAGATCTTTACAGCAGGGTTCTTTCCACCATTGATATTTTTGTGCCCATCACAATGCTTAGTCATTTATTTTGGAGATGCCCAAGTTCAGTAAACTTCTCGAACTCCGTGTACTTCAATAATTCTGGCCGAAAGAAATTATATAGCAGAAACAGCAATTGCAAAGACATTAGGTGCCCAGTGCCCGTCTAACCTACCCCTAACCATAACCTCCCACACCACATACCAACAATCTTCACATCCCCCGCGGAACCCCCCCAATCATGACAAACTCAGGACAAGTAAGTGCAATCTCTCCTCCAAAAGCCATTGAACTGAACTAACAAACCCCCCAAAGCGCACACCGCAGGTCCCCCAACATGTAACCGCGCTGCTCTCGCACCTCACCTCGCGCCCAGGCGTGCAATCCACCTTGATTCTCTCCCGCAAAGACGGATCCATCATCCAGAGCACAGGACAACTAGCACAAACAACCGAAGAAAACGGAAGCTCTCGCACCGCACACACCGTCCCACCCACAACCGACCCGAACCCTCTCTCTACCGCCCAGTCCACAGACTCATCCCCTACCTCGCCCGCCGTGCCACAGCCCTACCAACCCTCGCAGGCCGAGACACTGGCTGCCCACATCTTCGCGTATGTCTCCAGTGCCGAGGCACTCGGCGTCTCGCTATCCCGACCCGCGCTCACTGTGCAGCGACCCAGTGACAACCATTGGGATGTGAACTACGACCACGGGAACGAGGCGGGCACGGCGCGTGAGGAGGACCGCGACGGCGAGGATATCGATCGGGATGAGGATGGGGAAGTGAAGCTGCTGAGAATGCGCACAAAGAAACATGAGATTGTTGTCGTGCCGGATCGGAAGTACCTCCTGTGTGTCGTCCACGATGCCTCCCCCGGTGGAGGGCCTGGGGCGGCGGGCTCGCGTTCCAGGTAGTGGGATTATGGTCTTTTTTTATTGTGAAAAGGGCTACTTTAGTGTGGTTCTTTCGGGGGTTTATTTCTTGTTGTGTGGGTACGGGAGCTTGTTTTGTTGGCTTTGGATTTCATACATATACCCGATGGAAGCAAAATCTTCGCATTTAATTCATGTTTTCCATGCCATGGCTATGTGTAGGAATGTCTATGTATGGTTTGTCAAGAGATAGGCGTCTATCTGTACAGTTCTACCAAGTTGATGTTTTTCTATTGCTGTGTGGAGGGATGATGCTGCAGGCAATGTGGGTGGCTGTTTGAGTGAAGCAACCTGCTCCTTCGTTTCGTATAGATCCGCTGGTCGGAAGCTCTATGATGCAGAGTCGACATGTCCTGTTACTCATATACAAGGCATTTTGAGACGGAACGGAATCGAAGTACAAAGTAGCTTGAGACCGGAGGAAATCCGTTAGCAGCTCCACTGTTTACCCCTCTCAGCGGCTGAGACAGTTATCAAGTGGACATAATTCCTTCGTATCTTACTATTCACACGTCAAAGAGTACATCTATTATCTAGCTATATCACGCGAATCTGAAAGTATTCAATATGGCCTCTACTCTCGATGTTTCGACAGCTCGCTCTCGCTTCCCTGCACTGCAGCAGGAACAAGTGTACATGGACAACGCTGGTGAGACAAACCTCCATTTCTATAGAACCGAGAGGTTTAAAATTCACGCTGATTGTCAAACTACAGGTGGAAGTCAGGTTCTCGATACTGTGGCTGAATCGTTAGTCCAATAGACCCTGTTGAAGACAAGTATGTGCTGACACCGCTATAGCATTCGTTATTACCTGCTGAACACGAATGTCCAGCTCGGAGCCAGCTACAAAGTTTCCCAGACTTCGACTAATGCATACGCCAATGCATACAAAGTGGCTGCCGGTTTTACCAACGCTGCGCCCGAGGAGGTATCTGCACTATAATCCATGGCGTTTCCTGCCATAAGAAGCATAGGAATTGGCAAACTTTGGGTGCTAACGCATGGAATTGGAAACAGATCAGCATTGGTATCTCGACCACCCAGCTATTGCACAATCTCTCTACAGCGCTTAAATTCCAGCCTGGTGATGAGCTGGTCCTTTCCAAACTTAACCACGAGGCCAACACCTCCCCGTGGGTTCATATAGCAGAGAGGTTGGGCTTGACTGTAAAGTGGTGGGCTGCTGCCGATCCAAAGAATCCAGTGTGCGATCCAGCTGAGTTGAAGTCCCTGCTCTCCGATAAGACCAGACTCGTAGCATGCCCTCATGCTTCCAATATCACTGGCACCATCAGTCCCATCCGGAAGATTGCAGACGTTGTTCATGCTCATCCTCGCGTGAGTAACTAGAAAATCTATTGGGTTCTACGCACGTTCATACAAACTCACAACATATACAGGCACTGCTGTGTGTGGATGGAGTGGCCCTGGCACCGCATCGTCAGGTTGACGTGAAGGCGTTGGACGTGGATTTCTATGTAAATTGCAACCCAAGCTTCTGCATGACTGGTTCATTGCTAATTTCTACCCCCCTTTTCTCCCCCCCACTAGGCATTCTCCTGGTACAAGGTGTATGGACCACACTTGGCACAACTATATGCCTCATCACGCGTTCACGACCAGATCCAGTCACTGGGCCATTTCTTCAAGCCCACAGATACACTAGACCTGAAGCTCAATCTCGCATCGGCTAATTATGAGCTTACACAGAGTATTCCCCAGGTTGTGGAGTACTTTGGCTCCGACCCTAGCGCGACCTGGACCCAGATGGCCGAGCATGAGGAGCGGCTGCAACAGATTTTACTGGAATTCCTAGCGTCTAATAGCCGGATTGATGTTATCGGCGAAACTTCGGCCAGCAAGGAGCTCCGCGTGCCGGTGATTAGTTTTGTTGTGCAGGGAGTGGGCAGCCAGCGCCTTGTGGAGGAGGTTGAGCGTCGATCGGTCTTTGGGTTCCGCAGTGGTCATATGTACAGCCACCGGTTACTGGCCGACGTGTGTGGACTGGACGATGTGGAGGATGGGGTGGTGCGGGTCAGCTTCCTGCACTATAACACCGGTGAGTGGGTATTTCCATAGGATTCGTTCGGTGCTAACAATAACAGAGGCCGAAGTACGGGGGCTGGTAGAGGTATTGCAAGAGGTGCTTGGATCCTTGTAGTTGTAGATAGCTTGTGTACATCGATGTACAGTATCGTTGGGTTATCTGGATATTTTTTTTATCGAGACTACATGGCTATAAAGACTTCTCAAATTTTTTTCATTTTCTCCTACATTACTGCAGACCGCATATTTTGCCACCTGGCCCTATGGTGATCTCTAGGTCATGGATATATCCGAACCTTCGAGATATCTCCCTTGAAGCCTAACCTTGTCAAACATCTGCTCTTTGTTTTCAGCCTAAGTTCCCACCGTGAGGTCATCTGAGTTGACTTCCGAGGTTCCCCAGCTCCATCTGGAAGGCTGCAGGCAACCCCAACCAGCGACGCCGATCGCAGCGTTAGCCAATCAGAATAGAGATATTGGTGGAATAATGGGAATGATAGTGGATCGCAGCCTAACAGCCGCGCGTGGATTGGCCACGGCGCGAAGACAGCGTGGCAAGCGGCTTTATGACTCAGTGGAACTCTGGACAGAGCCTTCAGACTGGATTATAGTCATTTTGAGTATTATGATGAACCTTTTGAACATTGAGATACTTCCCTTACTGATTTGTTTACATATGTATTTGTTCTCTTAAAATAAGATTCATTACACTCTAAGTGGCTACACAAACATAAGGTGCCACTGCATAGACAAGTCATTCTAGTCATTAGGCCTTTGAACCTAGGGCTTGATAGATAGTGATAATTGCTATGATAATGTTAGACAACCCCAAGATTAGCATGATAATAGTTATAGAAGATACCTAAAAAAAGCAGATATCATCCTATCTAATAGAATAGAATCGATCTAAATGTATCTAATAGCAAACTAAAAAAAGCTGATAGATGCGTGAGTCACCGTCGTACCACCGAGGTCTCTCCTAACCCTCCTATCTCGGAGTCTCGCTGCATCCGGGCTTTTTTTTCCCCCTTCTCACCCATCTCTAAAATGTTCATCTCCTGATTATACAGGAGATATCATCAAAGTAGAATATTTGACTATATTCTATTTTTTTCTACGTGTGGTCCCTGCGCCCTCCCGGCATCTTCCTAACCCGCCACCCACTTCTTCTCGCCACAGTGTGACTTTCATTTCCCCTTCTTCCATTTTTTGCCCCATCTCTTAGTCAAACTCCACAGATTTTTGAGAGAAGAGTCATAGGTAAATGTCATTCCATAAAATGTCCCTTCTCCTTCTTCTCTGACTCTAACTCTCTATCTCGCCTCTCAGCCTCATCCCACACTCTCGCCTCTCTGCCTAGCCGCTTCAAACGACTGCCTTGTACAGACAGACACCAGCGTGGTTCTGCCTGTCCATAGGCCGTTGGGTGCCTTGAGATAACTCCTTTTCTATCACACAACTCATTTCAAAATGTACCTTATTGATTCATCCGTTCCGATCGCCTGTGCTGCTGTTACCGACCTCCGCATTGCCACCGTCTCTGGTTCCATCTAATACACTTGGGAAAAAAAGAGTCATCCTGCCACGTGCCCCTGCTTTGGTTCCTATAACAGAAACACTTGGTTGATCGGATCGTGAATACGTTTTCCT
Source organism: Penicillium italicum (assembly GCA_002116305.1). Lineage (NCBI taxonomy): Eukaryota > Fungi > Ascomycota > Eurotiomycetes > Eurotiales > Aspergillaceae > Penicillium > Penicillium italicum. The sequence goes on along the minus strand of LWEC01000584.1, from coordinate 97,311 downwards.
TTTCTTGTCTTCATAGTTGATTGTTTTCCCCTTTGACCTCTCTTTACCCGCTACACCCGGCGGTTCCGCTTATTTTTCTACGTCTGGTTATCAACCTGGCTCTCTACATCTAAAGGTCCGCCGTCGCCTTCGTCGCAAAGACGGCTTCTGTCTCCTCGGCTCTCGTTCCCGGTTCCCTGCTTAACGGTATCTTGACACTTACGGTTCCAAAAATCGGACCATCTCGCTTTTATCCGACTGTCCTCATTTGAACTTTTGTTCACAACAAACGCCCTAAATGAACTCCACAGTACTTCCGGATATGTCAGGGATGGACGTCTTGGGGATGAATATCTCAAACCCAAGCTCTCAATTGACAGCGTCTCACCACGCTCACCCCTATGCATCCTCGATCTCCTCCTCCGCTTCCTCCTCTTCCTCATCTGTATTCTCCCTCGATTGCGTCTCCTCCTCGCAGAGTTCGATATCCTCGACATCGACCAACCCGGTTGACGTGATTTGGGAGAATGAGAGTAATAGCCAGTTGGCGGGAAGAAATCCGAACGGAGCATGCCCCCGGGCTTTTGCCAAGGGACCTGCTTCCAAGGTGGACGGTGTAGTGCCATCCGAGCTGCGAACGCACCCTCGGCGCACTAACAGTTATTCTTCTAGCGCTCCCAGTGCGCGCCCTCCGCCATGTCTGCTACGGCAGTCGGAACGGAAGGTGAACTTCGTTGACAACCTAGTCGGTAAGTCTTGGAATAAGGACTCTTCACAGTACGTCTTGTACGCTCGGCTAAACAATACCCCCCTTCCTTTAAGACACCGCATCCCAGATCGTTGAGACCATCTGGCCCCTTTCCGCCGCGGCATCCCGCAGTGATGCCGCGACCGGATCCAAAGGGGTTCTTCCTCTCCGCACTTTTATCCAGGAGACCCTCCGCCGCTCGCGTACTAGCTATAGTACCTTGCAGGTGGCCTTGTATTATTTGATTAAAATCAAGCCCCACGTACCCACGCATGACTTCACTAAGGAGCAGTGTCGGGATCAATCGCCTTTGCGGGCAATGCAGTGTGGACGCCGGATGTTCCTGGCAGCGCTGATTCTCGCTTCCAAGTATCTGCAGGATCGCAACTACTCCGCTCGCGCCTGGAGCAAGATTTCTGGCCTCAATACTCTCGAGATTAACCAGAATGAGCTTATGTTCCTCAAGGCTGTCGGATGGCGCCTGCACATTGATGAGGCAACCTTTCAGCGTTGGACTGATTTGGTATTGAAGCTGACCCCTGGTGCCGGTGGACCCCCGGTTGCTAAAGGTCAGTGTTGGCAGACTGTCCTACCCAGACTCACTCCTGAACTGGACTTTGTAGAGTCAGAGCCCGTGACCCCAGTTTCGGCGATGGATGGGATGGATCTCGGTCTCCCAGAATACCTCTCGCCTCGTAGTCTGCCAAACAACGAGTCAGTGCGCTCCTTGCCGCGCGAACAAACTCCGACTTACGCTCGGAGTCTTCCGCGAACCATGGAGCCGACTCCGCGCATGGATTTTGCCAATCTGGCTTTGCCCGGTATTCCACGGCCTATGATGCTTCCTACGCCACAAATGACCCCCCAATCTCAAGTGTCCTCCACTCCTGCTGCGAGTGTGGCCGCTTACAACCCCCACCGCACCTCCATCTGTTCGGCTATGTCTCAGGCGCAGAATGTGTGCATGGCGCGATCAACACTCGATCAGCGCCCGCCCCTGTCTTTCTGCCCTCGGACTCAGTCGTACGATGGATACCCGGCTGCGGCTCGTCGGTCATCTTTGGCTCGCTCGACCTCTTCGGCATCCTCACCTGACTCGATGGTTTCGGACGTCTCTACTCTGTCGTCCCGCTCTTCGCGGTCGTCATCTGTCTCGTCCAACGCCTCGGGTACTTCAGGCTCAGCGCCAGCTCGTCTGGCTGTGAAGGCAACATTGCGCTGCACTAGTAACTCCCTCAAGGAGTCCCGGAAGACTCTGGCCATTGCCTCTCCGATTGACGAGAGTTGTCTGGTTGGCGTCTACGGCTCTCCTGAATATCCCAGTTCCATGGGTTCTTCGGTCCCAGACCTATCTAATTTTTCCCTGGATTCCAGCCTGAGCGAAGCTGCTCAGAGTCTCTGCGAACTTTCCGGTGCGACACCCGAACGGCGCCAGTGCCGAAAACGTGGACGCACTGGATCCGACGATCTCTTGCTCCAAAACCATGTGCGCCATCTGATTAACCTCGGGGCCCCCGGTGACCACTCTGTGTTGCCTGATGGACAGTTCCCACGCTCGTTCATGACTCAACATGGGTCCTCCATCCCCCCCGTGCAGACTGGCCCAGTCTCTGGACCAGCAGGCATGAAACGTGCCTGCTGTGGCAGCGAAGCACGCAAGATCGCGTTGAACCCGAGTCTCCGTGTTGCGGAGTACTTGAATTAACTTGCGATATATTAGCGGATTTCCTTATTTTTCTTATTTCCTTTGTGCGAGGCAAAAAAAAGAAAAAGTCCGTCGTTTTGTTTTGTTTTTTTTTTTGTTTTCCCTACTACGAACCGACCCCGTTGTACATACCCCTATTCTCGGGCACTCGGTCGTACGTATTTGGGGGTTTGGGCGTTTGATTCCCATGAAGTGTACGATGTGGTGACGACTGGCGTGTCTTCTACTTGCATCGTGCATCTGTTGCTCTCACTTCTTTTTACCCTTTCTTTTATCTACTTTTGTGGTTGCGAATGGAGTGTGGTCGGCATGGGACGGTTATGGTCTTTATTTACTCTGGTTACTCTGGTTACTTTGGGGGCGGGAGGGGAGAAGCGGGCATCTGCCCTGATTATACCTGTATCAACTCGTCCATCTAGGGGATGGTATATGCGCCATCCCCGAGGGTTTCTTCGCCCTCGGATAGGATAGTCAAATCCAAATACAGCTTAACAGCGATATCGGCCTCTCGTATTTCCTAAGGGCCCAGGCAACTGTGCAGAATGTGCACATGACAGAGGTCTGTGCAACCATGGCACTGCAATCCATCCATGGTTCCGTTGTGACTCATTCATCAACAGTCAGGTGATGGCGTGTGGCTGTGGACCTTGGATGTGGCTGTGAACATTAGGTGTGGCTATGGGGAATATTTTCGGGTGGGTAATTGTCCCTGGTTTCTAAGTATAGAGTGGAGCTTATGCACGGCGCATATTGTGCACAGCCTTGCTTTTGCAAGGAGCTGTGCACATTTATTATTCCAATTCTGGGGTGCTTGGACATATGCAGACAAAAGTCCCGTGTCTATCTGCAACTAATTTTAAACCTGACCTTATGCTAACTGATACTCTAGGGTGAGCGCTGATATGGTCTTCTTCCTTCATCAGATATCGGCTTGATCGGATGAAATCTTCCTCGGAAGTCGAATGTGAGTCCAAATGCTTAACCTACATGTAGAAGTCTGATGGGATAAGGCGGTTTCTATAGAATGACGGGGTGGACTCGCTGTTCTACAAAACTATGAAATTGATTACAATTCCATAGACAAGCTACCTAGCAGGCCGAGTTTACAAGTGGAATGGACCCGGCGATAAAAGAGAATCTTCTTGGTATGTCGTAGTACATACTAGTTGATACCTTTTTCCCAACGTACACATTACAACTATAGGGCTATCTATTTTTATCCTCCTCACTACAACACTGGCATCAAAAGATACGTCAAAAGAGATAACAAAAAGCCCTCTTAAAGGAATCACCTTAAGCCATTCTTCATCCTTCATTGAGGGGATGGGATAAAGACACCGAGCCCGATGATGGGGATGAAGACGTGGTTCTCGGGCCAGAAGGAAACAACACCTTTGAAGGAATATCTACCAGGGGCGAGAAAATGGCTCTTCAGCCCGATACCTCGAATTCGCTGAACCCAGAAAGACGGCTCGTTAATACAATTCGCCGGGTCCTTACCCGGCACCATGCTTGGAGCCGGTCAGTGAACCTGATCAAAATGAACAATCGACCAATGACAATGAGATTCTAGTATCTCCTCATCCGAGTCAATATCGACTGGCTAGGCGTGGCTACTCTAACATGATCGATTGCGATCATATCCAGTCGCACTCGGCTTGTAACAGACGATCATGCAGCACCAAGACGGAAGATGTAAATCGAAGACCGGTACAAAGCTGAGGATATCGTATGTCATATTCGAAATCGCAATTCCTATATAGTAAAGGATAACTTTCGAACAGGCGGTCGACTTGTTCTTAAAAACGTCGATATGCCACTCGGTACAGAACTTAACATGTTCATCAATGTTAGAGAAATTCGCGATAATTTGATTAAGAAGAAAAAAGTAGTAAGTGACCACAGCAATTGCTTGTCTTATTTATCACTAGCAGGGTTTCGATTTAATTAGAGATCGGGTGCCTATCGATCATCTCAAGCGTTCAATCTGCTGTGATATGATATCCTGACCTACAACGACATCTATAACGATAGGGATATTTTGAACCGTAGAAGATGTCCGTAGAGCCTTTCTGGTCCAGTAGGCCCCATACTTTAGATAGAGATAGGATGAAATATCTTTGGGTCTATCAGATTATACTAGTTGATTTATGGTTTTACATACTAGATTGATGGATTTGGTAGAATAATTAACTCTATTTAAGGTTATGACAGAGCAAGTGCAGTCTCCACTATCTATGAGACAGGCAAGCAGAATGTGAGCAACCGTATGATGATAAGAATGATAAGCACACGTTATCTAGATAGGAAAGGGAGATATAAGAAGGGAGAGCTTATTAGTACCTCTCAAAACTTGTTTAACGTGTAGAGATAAAGAGATATGTTTAATTACTACCTATGCTGCATGCGCGGGTCTAGCGCAAAAAGAAAAAAAAAAACCAATGCGATCGTAACTGCGAGCCCCCGGCCATTTTTCGATCCCTATGGAAGTACCTAGGTACACTCTCTCTACTGCTTCTCACCCGGCAAACGGACATCATGCCACCCTCTCCCATCACCAACGCCCTCTACACTGCCGTGCGGTCGGATCCCCTGCCACTCCGTGAGATTGATCCACCCAATCTGCTGCACGTCGCCAAATCCGCCAATCCAATAAGCATGGGTGACCACCAGCCGGGCCCAGAAACTCGCATGAGGCGAGTATGAAGCACCGGGCAGCCAGACCTTTGCATCGGGATGGGGCCCAAGGAAACACTTCTCAAGGGCTGCAGCTGCGTGATCGGGAAGCGGGGATGGGAGGTTCTCCAAGTATCCGAAGAGGGTGACACGGGGCAGAGCAGCCGGGCTGAGAGGAAGACCAGGGTAGACTGGACCGGCCTCGTTAAGATGATCCCACCAGTCTAGCTGGAGACTGAGATTAGACCCCGCTGCAATGTTCTTGAAGGTGGTTCCAACGCGAAGGCCAAGGATTGTTGGATCACCGTTGTCACCATGGGATAGACCCGATGGCAGGGATGCATCACAGTCAGCAATGTACTCGCGGAGTGCGATCGAGAGGCCGGCAACATCAGAGGGAGCATGTGCGGAGGGTGGAAGGGACTCTGGGAAGTTGGTGGAGATGACGCCAGAGGGTGACAATGCAAGTAGGCGACGGGCCATCAAAGTCGAGGTGAACCATGAAGGGCGGTTCAAGGTATTTTCATCTTCAATATGGTTAGAGTTTGGGTCCTGACCCAAGCTGTTTGGTTGTCCGAGGAAAGCCTGGAGATTGTCTGGAGGCGGGACCACAAAGCCGTGGGCCGCGAGGGGTAATAGTAGTGCGAGAGCACCAGTGAGTATGGAGGCCGAACGAGAGACCATCATGACGATTAGAGAAATAGAAAAGTTGGCATCGAGAGAACTTTCAGAGGAGCAAAGAAGAAGAAAGTAGTAGGAGGAGAGACTGGAAGTGCGGAGACCATCAGCTGATGGCGATCTTATCTGATCGGTTCCCTACGGCAGTCACCAGCCGCCAGTGGCGCCACTTCGGTTCAAGTACGGATGTTCTTGGCCAATATAACATCAATTCTGGACAATCACGCCATAAAAAAGATCAAAGGGATACGAGAAGGGAAATTAGTGAGGGAAGAAAGCTCGATAGCGGAAGGAGCAAGGTCTGAGGGCTGAGCTTCAGTAGATATAAGAATACAAAATAGACATCTGACAAGACATCTCAAAAGACACTGAAAAGAAGCTATTAAATAAGCTCCAAATATCTGAGAAAGATTCCGTTATTCGAGCTATAACGCCGAAGTAAAAAAAAAAAATGAAAAAGATATCCATCCCGCGACAATCCTTAGCTAGACCTTCCGGTATTCCGCCGTCTTGGCCACCTTATCGTCTCTCCATAGGATATTTCACGTCATCTAAATGTACATGCCTCGCATAGCAGGTGGCGGGGAACTGCTACGTTAATCGTAGGATCTTACATTTTGTATCTAAATCGACCCAACTACATCATATCGTTTTAAAGGACCAAGGCCGTAAAAGAGGATGATCCCTCGGAAACACCAGGATCTGATTGTGCTGTAGATAACAAAGAGAGATCTTTTTCTGAAGGAATATCAAGGGAAGGATTTGATGACCCGAATGTGGGTAGGAGTGTACCGCTGGAAAGACAAGGTAAGATACATGTCAAGATGATGTTTATCGAGACTGTTGAATTAACTACATGACATATATGACATGGCGTCATGTGGATGCTGACAATTACATTGGGATCAGGTGCTGTTACGGCGCTTACTTGCGCTTGGGTTTAGGCCGGATGAAAGGATCTGTCTCCTTCTTTTTGCGTATCATCGGGGGTCGGGGCTTGGGAGCACCCTGGTTGGGAGCCTAGATTGAGAATATATCAGCATGAGTAATTGCGAAAAAAGTCAGCCAAGAACACCACGCTTACATTGGGTCCTGGTCTCATCGGCGGAGCCCTTGTTGGGTCTTTTTCGGTCGGATACGCTTGGCCACCACGGGAAGGTGTGATGAGATCCTAAAAAAGTATCAGCATATATGAAACCTAGTTGGTTGATTCAGCGAGCGGAAAAACTCACTCCTGGTGGGCCGTTGGTTGGCGGGCCCTTGTAACCATTGCGAGCATTGGACACTGTTTTGTCGCGAGGGGGACCAGAAAGACCAGGGTGCCCAGAAAGACCCGGATGACCACTGACTCTCGAGACATTCGAACCACGGGGAGTCGGGCCAGATAGACCGGGATGAGCACTACCCAATGGGCCCCTTGGAGCATTGATTGGGGGTGCCTGACCGGTACGAGGTCGTTGCGCTTGTGGTCCATTGGAGGCAGAGTCTTCACGTTTTCTCTTCGTCGGATTATTAACAGGGTTCACTGGCGGGTTTGAACTTGTGGCTTGAACAACGGGGATTTTGGGGTTGTGTCCTCCCAGTTGACGCTGTCGCTGACGCTCAGCGAATGACTCTTGACGTTGCTTGAGGTTAAACTCGTCCCTCTCAATGCGAGATTTCTCAAACTTTGAAAGCACTTTTGTGGATTTGCAGTTGCGAGACAAATGCCCACATTCGCCGCATTCGAGGCATCTTTCAGCACGGCAGGCACCCTTGGTATGGCCAGCCTGACCGCAGCGGAAACAGTTCCCTCGAGCATTTGCTTTTGCCTCGTCATTGTCGCAGTTGTGAGTGAAGTGGTTGGCGCTTCCACAGATCCCACACATTTTGGTCTGATCTAAGCCCTTGCTTCCCCCAGAAGGTCCATTAGGTCGTGCAATTGGGGGTGAACCACGCCTAGAGGTAGGGACCGAGGCGGAGGGTGAGTCAAGGCCAACAGAGGCCGATGACGGTCGGGAAATTTGTGGTGCAGGGGGTTCATAATCGGGAGAGTCTGACTTTTCTTCTGTGGCAAGGTCGACCATTTCAATCTCTTTGTAGCCAGTAAACTGCGGCTTCTGCAGGATCTTCACAATGTCACCCTCCGTGTAGACATTTCGCTCCCGTGCATTCTTGATGAGCCTATTCCAGAACTGGCCCTGTTCTAGGGACTGCGAGTTACCTAGAACCCAGAGCGATGACTTGGCACGGGTGAGACCGACGTTCATACGGCGGATATCAGCCAAGAAACCAATACCTTTGTTGGATGCTCGCACACAAGAGAAGATAATGACTTCGCTTTCTCTACCTTGGAAAGCATCAGTCGTATTGAAATCAACCTTCTTCAGAATTTCTTCGCCGTATCGTTGGGTAAACTGGTTCTTGAGCTCTCTCAGTTGGCCCTTATAAGGTGTGATGATGCCAATCTTGCCCGCAAAGTCGTATTCTTTGACGTCTGTGATCAAACGATCATACAGTAGCATGGCCACTTGTAACTCTGCATAATTGATCAAGGAATGGCCCTTGGCTGCAGATGAGTGCATACCCTGAACATCGAAGAATCGGTAAGGACTGAGAAGCTCGCTTTGATGCCAGGGACGCTGGCGAAGCTTAGCCATGTCCGGTCCATCCTGCAACTTGCCATCGTAGAACGTCACACTGGGGAAATGACTGATGGCGGGATGCATACGGTACTGGATATCCAGCAAGTGCACGTCTTGAGGGTGATTCTTCTGCATGCGGACGAACAAACTTTGTTCATACTGGAACTTGGAGGCCATTTTCGACAGAACAGTTGGAGGCAATTGTTTGGGATCACCGACAAGAACACATTTCGAGCAGCCGTACTTCAGTGGGATAAGAGCACTGAGTTCAATACACTGTGCCGCCTCATCGATGATGACGGTCTCAAACTCGACATTCATACCCTGGAAAATTTCATGTCCAGAACCACTGAGAGTAGTGCAAATGACATGAGATTCGTTAATAATTTGTTCCTGGATCCGTCGTTTATGCAAATCAGCATTGCGGGCTAGAGTATGGTTCTGATCACGAGCCTTATCAATGGATGCGCTCAGTTGAGATCGCTTCTTTTTCATCAAGTCAAACTCGCGCTCCAGCTCTTCCGGAGGAGGTAATCCCTTTGCTCGTGCCTCATCGAGGCGCCCACGAAGCTCTTTGAAGGAAGTATCAGTCGTCTTATGCTCTTCATAGAGCTTCTGCAAGTCGACCCCATTTCCTTTGGTGGGATCCTGGTTCAAACGGGCATTGACCATCTCATCGAGGGTAACGTCCAACACCTTGGTGTTGATCGCATCGCTTCTTCCCAGACGAAGAACAGAGACCTTTTCTTGCCGACCATGAGTGGTCCTCACACCATCCTTCAATCGCATGACTAACTCGTCGACAGCGGCATTACTAGGCGCACACAGGAGAAGTTTCTTCGAGAGAGTATTTCTCGCAGTAGGAGCACCATTGACTTTGATCGACTGTTTCCCAAGCACGTCGCTTAGAAGACTTCCGACGAGTGCGGTGATGGTTTTCGTCTTTCCCGAACCAGGAGGACCTTGGATGAGAGTAAACGCATCGTTATCGACAGCTGACTTGATGGCTCTTGCCTGAGCACGATTGATGGAGTAATTATCCATGATGGGCTGCAGTCTTGCATCCGAATAAGTGAGAAGAGGTGAAGGCTTAGCCAAGACAATCTCTTCACACAGATCATAGTATTGCAACGCCATCAAGGCACCGTATTCACGCTCCACCGGGGTCAAAGATGTGATCTTGGCGCCCCAGGCCTCAGTTCCTGGCCCAAAAGAAGACAGGAACTTGTTACTCCCGGGATTGACCCGATATGTGACCTCCATCTTTTTGTTCTTCCGATTGACACCACAGACACGCGCGAGAACATGGGGCACACTTGGGTCGCTTGTGAGGTTGGGCGAGTTGGAGAACAAGACCAAGTCACCTTCACCCATGCTGAAATCCTTGGGAGGGAGACCAAGCGGCTGGGTGCTGAATTCGATCCACGAGTCAACAGCCAATCGGGTCATGACTTTGACTTCGAAGGGTCGGAAAGAACCTTCGTCCTTCGCCTGTTGGAAACCTTGCCACGCCTCGAGAATCAACAAAGGTTCGAATGTACGCTGATAGTCATCAGGTGTGCGGAACGTGTTTGAGACCAGGGAATAATCAGTACGGTCCGAGGTAGGAGGAAGATCGCCGGTTGCGAAAAAGTCCCAGGAGAGGATTGAGTGGTGAAGAGAGCCCAGATCTGGAGCCAGGCGAGCCCGCATGTCTCGGACAGACCTATGGCGCTTGACCTTTTTGACAGGTTGCTGTTGAAGGGATTGTTTCTTGCTCAATTCGTAGGCCGCGACGGCGTCGGGTTTCTTCGGTTTGGCACCAAAGAGTTCCTTGTCTAATTCATCTTCGCTCTCAGAATCAGACTCATCACCAGAGGAAACCATCATGCTATCTGCGGGGGTTGTATGATCTTTACCCTTGATACCAATACCTTTCAGGCCAGAGCCTTGTTCAGCTGTTTGTTCCCCAACGCCATATGCGGGCGTGTTCTTCTTGAGTCTGGCGAGCTCAATCTGATCACGCTTCTTCTTGGCCTCCCTTTCTCGTTCGCGCTTCTCACGGAAAGACAGAACGTGGGTGGTGTCATCGTGGGCGCGTACAGGAGGGACTGCCTTGGGGAACATGCTCGGACGGAAAATCTCCGGGCGATTCTTGACAGCTGTTGAGGATCGCATTTTGGCTTTTTCGGCTTCCCGTTTGGCTTGGGTTGCGAGGCGAGCTTTGTTAAATTCGACAGAAGAAGACAGTTCAAGAAGAGTTTGGTCGTTCAAATCATCATCATCAAAGTCATCGTCACTGGTAATGCGAGAGGAGGGGCTCGAGATATCAGAGGGTTTGGCAAAAGCGGTGATTGAAGACTGTTTCTTAAGAGAAGCAGTTGAGGCAGTGACGACAGGTTTCTTGTAATACGCCTCCAATGAGCGGACTAATTCTGCCTTTTCACGTTGATTGAGGATTGTCTTGATTGTGCCATTGACAGCAACCCCCTCAATAAAACTCAATGCATCTGGCCTCACAGTGGTCACATTCATCCCACCCAATCTGCGCAGAAGCTTTGCCACTAACCCTACGAGAGTAGTTGCTAGGAACTCATCCTTCAACCTAAGCCATTTTACCATGGCACTCATTGTTGCTGTAGGTGACTTGAGGAAATTCTCGGATGCAGAGGTCTGCCCTGGATCCGCATTCCCTACAGCTCCCAAGAACACACCATACTGATCAAAAAGAAGGTCGGCGAACTGGATCGTATCACGGCAGAATTCAAGCATGACAGTCTTATCATTACCCCGAAGGTGCCATGCCTCGGTCTCATCAAAGATCGTAGTCAATGCCAGCCACAAATACTCCCAGAGCTTCTGCAGCGACATGACCTCCCGGCGATCAGCGAGATTACGAGTTCGCAGAATACCGGTTTGACTGTCACATAATATCTCTACGATGTCTGTACCAGTGTGTAGCATTCTGGGAGCGGGCGCAAAGGTCTTCATGGTAGAGATCCGACGGAATGACCAACTGAGGCCGTATATCGTAGTTGTGAACGAAGATTGGAGGAGGTGAGAAATGGCATCTCGTCGAGCTGACTGGCCGCTGACGGCCTTGATCAGGTCAACCGCAGCTGTGTAGGTGTCATAGTCGGCGGCAAACAAAGCCGAAATCACAGCGCTACTAGTATCCTGACTTCGGAACAACGTTTCAAGGTGCTCAGGTGGGAAGTCTGCGAGACGCCCGATGATTCGACTTGAGAGGTTGGTGAGATGGCCATAAATCATGTTGAAGTGGGTCTTTTCCTTGTTCCCTTCTCCTTTCGTGGGAAACATCTCCAACCCAACCAGGGGCAAGATTCCTAGGAGGGCCGAACTTGACAGCGGGAGGTTATCCCGGTGGAGGTGCTTAATGACAGCATCCCAAATGGGCGCCGAGTAGGTGGATACTCCGTGTGCGAGGGTACTGTGCTTCAGAAGTGCCTCATAATCGGTCTTCAATGACTGACACTCCAATGCCAGGGTATTGCGTACAACTTCCATGCACTGCGTGCGAATATCCTCCTGCCGACTTTGCTCAACATCAAAAGTCGGGGGATTGATGATTACGCTAATTGTATCACCAACCACTCCCATTGTCTCTGCCAACACGATCCGAGTAACGGTACCCCGGGAAGACTCATTTTCCGTGAAGCGGCGTAGTGTTAGAAGGAGGCTGGCCAAGCCAACATCAAAGCAGTGATACCGTGACAAATTAGGAAATTGGGTATCTTGAAGGCGGCCGAGTAATTGCAATGTCAAGAACCGACAGGCAGATGGCTGGTGGGCACCCTTCAGTGAGCCGAGGAAGGGATTGATCCAGGAGAGCATGTCTTTCAATGCGGACCTCTCAAAAGGCTCACCCTTAGAGGTTTCCAGGAGAAATGCATTGAATTGTGTGTTGTAAAATGTCTGTTCCATGATTGCTTGGGGAGAGATGGTTTGCATAGCATCCCAAAAGTCAACTGGGGCTTTCTCAAGGAATATTTGAATGGTATTTAGAAGGAATCGCAAGCTCGGCGCAGGTATAGCAAGATGATCCACGGAGAGACGGCAAGGGTCTATTTCCAACCCTCGAAGCTGATGTGTAATCTGCTCTTTGCCTAGCTTTCGGACGACAAGCGGCATGCCTCGCCATAACCTCTGAATGACTGCAAATTGCGGTGGCTGTTGTGACGCAGCCTGCAGGCCCATCAACAGGCCATCGCGTACCGCCCATTCAAATTCTTGGGTAGTGGGAGGCCGCGCGTATCGTGACCATGACTGAATAGCCCAGTAGCTTCGGAATTGATTAGAATCAAAAAGAAAGCGAGAGACTGCAGGAATATAATCTGAAACCTTCAAGCTTCGCTTTGTTTGAATGAGCTTGAATGGCTCATCAAAATATTGCTGCAGAAGGCTTTCGTTGCGCAGCATGGCCTCGCAGCTCAGTGTCTCGAAGATTGATAGCAATGCAGCCCTGTCCAAGACGTCCAAGCCAATTTTCTCCAATGGGATCTGCTTCAACTGTGTTGTGGCGGTTGTCAAATTGCGAGTGATTCGCTGAATGTCCCACTCGTCGATTCTCCGGGCGAATGCCTCAATATCATCTTCGTGATAGTTCTCCTCCTTCAGCAGGTCCATGAGCCAGATCTTGCCGATGTAATAATGCTTGATGCATAAATCACATTTCTCCAACGACTCGTCTAGTTTGCCTAGGATCCAGTTCTGATCGTCCTCCACGCCATCCTTATGGTATGCCAGGATGCGCATGGACGAGAGAAAACTCTCTCTTCGAGCCGTTGCTTCGGCCACAGTATCCTTGACGGCTTTCCCCCCTTCATCCACTTGCTCTAAATCTTCGTAGCGTCCATGGTCATCGTCGTCTTTCCGGGGGCAGAAGAGGTGGATAGCCTCCGGGAGGGCCTTGAGTTCTCTGTATAACACGCAATCTAGTTAGTCCCGGTTCATACGACTCAGAGGATTTCTGAGACCTACCTAATTGCTGCCAGAAACTCCATGGCGACTGTAGTCTCGAATTGTGGAGATAGTTGTATCGAAATGACAGAGTGCGCGCATTTCCTTCATCCCATGGACAGAGCAGCTAGAACATCGTTTTGCCGAGAGATAACACTGATCTCAAAGTAATTCCACAAGCTTTGACTCAACTGGTGATGAGAGAATCAAATGATGTGTCAGAAGGCTCAAGCGAAGGACAAAGTAATGTTGATAGTAGCGAGAATTGGCCTCGCAACCGAGTTCTGTATTTGGCCACTATATGCTGATATTTCAGTGATAGAAGAGATGGTGGATCGGCGACAAGATTTAAGCCGCCTTCTAACTCATGGAATGAAACTTTTATGTTTAACCAAAGCAAACGAGCAGGAGAAGATGGCGGACAAAAATCCCCGGAGCAAACGCGGGATGCCGAAGTGCCATTGGCAGATTATTTGGGCGGTGAAGTTTCTCCCAACGCGTAGACGCGCTCTATTTTACCCAAATGGGACACTACTTGGAACCTTGTGATATTGATTTAATTTGAGACTGCAACGTAGGGCAGATTGTATTGAGCAGCTACACAAGAAAAATTCAGAACTGCACAGTAGAAATCTTAAATGACCACATTAAGTAATTTCCGCGCAGAGGGCATTGAATAGAATACATGAATGCGACCCCATATGCCGACTTGTCCTTTTGATAGAGGAAACAAACAAAAGACATGAACAAGAAACAAGAGCAATGAGATCATCCGACAAGATATAACAACCAGATGAGAAGCAGACAGCAGGAAACCTTCAAACGCGGGTGTCATGCACTTTGCAAAGACAGAAACGCTTTTGTACAAGGAAAACGTGGGCCAGTGTAGAGCATGCATCGGGACAATAAAAGGAAAACATTGGAGCCAGTAAGTAACCAGGAAAGGGTAAGAGTGAAGGGGGTAAAATGAAGATCGCGCTAAGCATCCAACAGAGTAAAGGAGTAAACCAGAACGCCAGCTTTCTATCAGGGAATATAAAAGGCTCTCAAAAGCAAAAACACCACAGCATATTGCTCGTCAAAATAGGAATGGCGAGGAGATGTCACAAGGAACAAACCAGACGGTCTGATGGGGATAAAGTCATCAGTGACGGATTATCAGGCTCAGTACAACACTAGATGCGCTCCTCTATATCACATTATGTACAGGAGGATCGTCAGGAGTCCGGAACGGGTCTTCATGTTTCTGGTGTGGTGTTTGCGACGATTCCACCCGGGAAAGCATAGCAGCGGAGGTGAAGTCGTTGCTTTGCTCGAAGCTTGGTCGACTCCGGTCAAACGAATGCCGTGTCCGGTCGTGAGATCGGCGAACATAATCCACGGACTGTGGTCGTGGACACTGGTCAAGACTGCCGGTGTAGTTGGTGCCGTTACTGCCATTTTGACTGCGGGGGTTGTGGGTGTTTGCAGTTGCGGCCACGGATGGAGCATAGAAGGGCCGCTCCTCATCAAGAATGGCAGTGTCTTGCTTCACGGCAGGCTGTACTGGCTTCACTGTTTCCGAGGAGGTAGCCGATTCATCACTGGGAGCCGCAGGCTTCAGGCCGCCCTCTTTTGGGGGCAGCGGGGGATTTTCCTTGGCATCCAGATGCTTGAATTTGCCCATTGTCACTTGCTCGCGGATGATATCGACATCAAGCGGGAAAAACACTTTCTGAATGGAGTTGTACGTGAAACGCGGAAGCAAGCAAATCACAACAGTCATCAAAAGGACGACCCAGTAACTCAATGATCCATAAACTTCAGCAGCGGAATGATAAAATTGACCAGAGGAAGTGAAAGAGGTGTAGATGCCGGTCCACAAGAAGATGAGAAGACAACTGATGGCATTGATCAAAGAAGTGAACCAATCCCACCTGTAAGTGTTCATCATAATGTAGAGATTGCTAGAAATCACGGCGCAGGATGCGACAAGAATTCCGATACGAGCTCGGTCGTTGACATTCCGTCCAGTTTCGTTGACGAAGTTTGCCGGTGCGAAAAGGAGGTAAGGCATGAAGAAACAGATGATCGACTGGTACATGCCATCGGCCATGTACATCCTGTCCAAGTCAGTATATCTCAACACGCCTCAGGATTTGGGGCATAGAATTCAAGTACCAGAACTTAAGTTGCGACCATTCCTTGCGCTCAATACCTCTCATATACAACTGCGGCACAGCAAGAGAGACGTTGTCATCCACATCCTGATCGAAGATGCCCATGAAGATGACAGGCAATGAAGTGAAAGCGAGGTTGACCAACACGATGTAGGTATAGTCGAAGAGATAGGAGCAATCAAAGTCGTTGTAGATACAGTACCAGAACAGAGCGAACGTCCACACAAGATTCTGGGAGGAGTTAGTGATAATGCAAAATGATGTTCAGTACCAACGCCACATACCTTGTAAAAGAAGTTGGCCGTACATTCTCCGAGGCGACGGTAAGACCATCTCCCATGCACCAAAAGAAGGCGCTGGAGATACCGGAACTGGCCAATGGCATAATCAGAAGACATGACAGCTTGTCTACCTTCTTCACCAGCGATACCGACACCGACGTCGGCCTCTTGAATCATAGCCACATCGTTGGCACCATCACCAACAGAAAGAGCCATGATGTTCAGTCCGTTCTTGACCATGTTCACGACAGCGGCCTTCTGTGCGGGACTGACACGGCAACAAAGAACGGCCTTGCACTGCTTGCACAGCAGAAGGAATTTTTGCTTCAAGTCGTCAGATAGCATCAGCTTGAGGGTTTCACCATCGACGACCACGGCATGGGTAGCCTCAGGCGGTGTATGGTCAGCACGGGCCGCAAGAAGTTCCTCGTCAGAACCGGTCAACCCGAATGTTTGCAAATGCTTGTCGAGTTCGTCAGAGGCCTGCTGGTATTCAGTCTCGGCAATGTTCAGCACAATCAGCTCCATGTTGTTATTGAGGAGATTGCAGGAAAAGCCAATGTTGATAGCGGTCTCAACCTTGTCACCGGTAAGGACCCAAAGTTTGATACCAGCGTCCGCAAGAAGCTGAATTGTGTCGGGCACGCCATCCTGAAGTCTGTCCTCAATTGCAGTTCCGCCAATGAGCATGAGCTCCTGTTCAATCTCACTAGAAACCTTCTCTAGTTTCTCCTCACGGTCTGTGATCGCAGCAGCTGCAATATCATGTTCCCTGACCCATGTATAGTATTCATCTTCACTAAGCACTCGGTCAGCAACACACAAGGTCCGAAGTCCTTCCCTGGCGAACTCCTCCAGGTGCTCTGCTGTTTGTCGACGAAGCTCCTGTTGTTTGCCACGGGCTAGACGGGAGTAAATGATACTGTCCGCACCCTTGCAGAACAGGCGAATAGTACCATCGGGCATTCGGATGATTGCACTCATTCGTTTTCTAGATGAGTTGAATTCAAGGGTGTTCAAAACCGTATATGTGCGTTCCTCGCCCATGACATTCAGGATAAGGTCGTCACCGGCTCGGCCCAGAACAGTAAATCCACAGTCTCGGGCAGTGCTGACCAGCGCTGCCTCGTCTGGAGACTGGGCCTTGAACTCAATTTGAGGGGGATCGCCGGGAGTATGCTCAGTAATAACGGTATGACACAAGGCAAGAGCCAGCATGAAGTCCTCTGTACAGTGCTTCTGCCGGTTTCCGGATTGTCCTCGCAAGTCAGCCACAAATTTTGGCGCAATGAACGTCAACTGGTCGTCGTGCAAGTAGGGGTTGTCATGGATGCCACGCAACAGACCCAGCATTTGTACCGCATCAGCAGCAATTTGTTGACGAGCCACTGCGGCTTCTGCATCAGCATCAGCTCCCTCGCGACGCCGCATGCCAATCTGAGCTTCCGTGTAAGCCTCTCCATATGCCACGCCGTTAACCGTACATTTCTTGAACTCCATCACATTTTGAGTCAAGGTACCGGTTTTGTCAGAAAAGATGTACTCGACTTGACCAACATCGTCTGAAATGTTCCAAGATTTGGGCACACAAAACAGCCCTAGTCTCTCGTAGTACATGTAAAGATCGCTGTGGATGAAAACCGCTTGGATTGTCCGAACAATTTCAAGAGAAATGTAGAGCGAAATGGGAACCAAGTTCTGGAACAGGATGACAGCGGTCCAGAAAGTTACAATACCGGTCACAGGTGGTGTACCTCCATAGGACCCAAAGTCGAAGTAATCTAGAGATTTGTTTGATGCGCCCCATGCGGTTCCATTCACAATGCCTGCAACAAGACACATGAGGAATAGGATGAAAAAGTTGTAAATGACGTTCCAGTTGAGAGCCTTTGCCATACGAGGTCGTTTGGCTGGAGTTTCACCAGAGTTCAGCATGATCTTGCTCTCTCCGCCGGTGAAGAGGACAACACCCAGAACCCATTCGGTACTCTTCAAATTGCAACCACGGAGCAAAAGGTTGTTGATAGAGATGGGCTCAACCATCTCCTTCCGGGGAGCTTCGGGGAAATTTGGGTCGCGCTGGTCCCAACGCACGGCACCATTGTAAGAGTACAAATTGGCATGTGGAGCCTCACTTTCGATCACAAATTCAGCCTTTTCGCAGTCTCTGGCGTGTCTAACTTGACGGCCACAGTGGAGAGCTTGGCGGACCTTCAAGTTAGTCTCTCCATCCAGGCCTTTGGTTTCGACATAACAGGCGCCATCTGGGTCAGAAGTGGACAAAATCACGATATCAGCTGGAATCGGATCTTCGTTGTACAACCGGACAAAGTCGCCAACTTGCAGACTTTTCCATTGCTCTCGCTTAAAACGGGCCTTCCCGGGGGTCTGCTTGGACATGTCCAGGACGGTTCCATGTTTCTTGTCCGGCGTAGGCTCCACGATGCTCTGTCGAACTGCACTGTTTGGTGACAGAAACTTGTTGTCGGAGTTGCTCATCATCGGCCAATCTTCGCGAGCTTCAGGCTGAGGCGATGGGACGTCGGTCATAGGGATGGCAACATCTTCGGGAACTGTGGAGTTGCGCTGCGTATAAACCGATGCCCGCGGATCTGCTGTACTCATGAATGAGCCGCGTCTTTGCCCTTGATCGTCATCTCCGTCTTGCTCTTTCTTTTGAAATTGAGAAGCAATCCACTTATACGCGGCAACCAAGCCCCTGGTACTAGCCTTCTTGATACGACGCCATAAATCAATGTTTTCTTCTGTCGAATTGACATTGTTCCATTCGATCAGTCTGTAAACCGGAGAATTATTCACTTGATTGTCAGACACTGTGCGCCCCCAATCCTCAATGGCGTCTTTGATAGCGGTCACAACGATAATGACGATGAGAGGAACGGCGTTCAGACCGGGGTTGTTGGCACCGAAAATCGGGAAGAACTAGAATATCATTAGCCATTGCTAAATGAGGTTGGAGCCAAGGAATCAAATGTGTCACTGCGTACGTTAAGAATGATAACGAACAAGAAATAGATGTTCGCAATATTGTGAAACTGTAGCCAGATGTTGTAGGGAACAAAGGTGAGCGCTGTATACTTGGCAGTGCGAATTTTGTTTCTGGGATACGTGATGCGCAAAAGTCCGTCCTCGTCGCGTTCGGATTCAGGGATGGGAATACTGAAGTAGATTCTCCGACTTTGTCCTCCTTGCGGGGTCTCGGGTCCACTATTGGCTGAGATGCTCGTATTGGTCGATTTTCGCTTTTCATCTCTCGTATCTAAGCGCTTATGGAAGCGATCAATAATTGAAACACGTTTCTTGATGCCTCCAGCTCCGGGGGCTCGTGTGGTAGCCCATCTTTGTCGTTGAGTTGGCTTGGAGACATTGCTGCCGACCTCCCCGATCTCACCACCTTGCTCGTTGTTGTCCTCCCCATTGTTCCCAGGGAAGCGCACGGAAGCCATCTAGGCTATTGATGCGCCCAAAAAGGGCATAAAACTTGACAGAAACTTTGATTATTGATAGCTGGCTATCATCCGGTTTCGATGGCCGGAATCCGATAGCGCTGGGCGCAGAGAAAGATTGCCGGTCTGGGTGCGTTCACAGGGGTTGTAGGCGAGGGAAACACGATGTCATGGGCGACGTAAGTCTTGGGCAAATTAGGGGTTCTAGGTGCGCGTGTTGAAGATGTTCTTGTCGATAGGCGTCGAGGAATCGTTCAAAACTATTCAAAACAGGGTTTCCGCAGCCGATCGTGATGGGATATTATTGCAATGCGAAAACCGAGAGGTTATAGGGCGCACCCACTAGGGGCCATTCAAAATACTGAAGTGAAAAGAGAAAGAAAGAGAAGAAGCACCAAAGTGGTTATTTTGTGCTTCGAGGGGTGAGAGAGAGATGGAGTAGCCACCTGAGCTTACCCTCGTAAGGATCTCAGTACGGGAGAGTATGTAATATTATTACCACCCGTCCGTGGATGCTTACCGATGGGGCCGGGTCAAGATACCTTTGCTTTGTCATTCAAAGTGGACTTGGCAGGGAACTTTCACACGCGTCAATTGTTATATTGGTATAATATGTATTGAATATCTTTTACACTGCCTCTTTCTCCTGTTCTAGGCATCTTTAGGCATCTTAATTCGTGTTATTTCCAGCAGGCCATATTTCACCCAGGGCTGATGGACTTGACTAGCCATGTATATAATCTCGGACTCAACGGACAATACGTGTAAAGTCCGGTAATTATAGTATCCAGCCCCGTTCCGGCCTACCTCTTCTTAAAATTTCTGACAGTGGCAATCGGGGTACGGAGTACTCGGCACTTGAACTCTGGGACGTTCGGAATATATTGATACACGTAGGATTGATAATCGCTCAGAGATACTGGTAGGAAAATGAGTTCTTGTTTATTTCGGCCTCCTTTCACTAGTGTGCATAAGGGGCACTGCCACCGGCATTATGATCGCTTACAATTAGGCCTAACGGGGTATTACCTATCATAGCTACATGTGGAATATGGGTGCTCCCCAGTTCTTCACTAAGAAAATCCTCGGCATCCGATTGATCCGTTCTCCGTTACTTTTAATGTTGTAGCAGACTCTGGAGTAACGGTTGTTGGCCCACAGCTGTTGTTTCTTCGCCCCCACTACGAACCATAAATTCAACCGCTGAGCTGGCCTTTTCTACTCCGTTGTAAGTTTTCTATATCTAGGTAGTTAACAGTATTCTTACTAAAGACAACGTTCATATATCAGTAGCGCTCATTTAATACATACGTTTAGTCATACCAGAAGATTAGGGCATTTTGTGAGCACAATGGGTTTTATTTGTTGGACGCCTCCCCTAAGGATATCAGGGACCCAGAATTTCGGGGTCGGCGACGGAGTATCGATCCTGAAACAACCGACACGGCATGAGCTTCCCGGTCTACCTGAGTCAGCTTTCTTTTTATTTTTCCCGTGTGATAGGTGTATTATGGGTACGGACGGATGTACGGAGTCCGGAGTAGAAGCTGCCAAATTCCCGATGCTTATATGCACAATGGTCTACAACATATGTTGTAAATACCGTGGCCATAACATACACACCAGGGGGGCCCGCTTGACCTCTCACGTTTATTCGATGCCTTAGGCCTTCGCCAAGGATTCATGCGTGCCTTGCGTTTTTCTAAATACCATTAGACCCGTTTTTTATGTCGCGTGCGTCAATCTTTTCTCCGTATATTACAACATTTTGTTTCTTGGCAGAAAAAGGGGATTCAGGAGAATACTCCTGAACAGGACGATCACCGTCCTCGTACGGAGCAGGGTTCACGGGCTGCCCGGGACTTGTGTTCCCCCCTTTCTACGAAGCCTTACAAAATATCCACGTCTCACAGGTGTGTTACTCTAAAAGCTTAAGGCACAGATCACAGATCTCGCAGCAAGGATCTAGAGCAAAAGCATGTTCAGTTACTCGGTATCCAGTGCAAACGTTCGAATGATGTGCTGATGTAATATGCAGTAGGACCTCCGAAGTAATGGGCGGCATTTTGTATCTTCATTTAGAAGACAGTAGGTGAAGGTACTGAAATGCCGCCCAATACTTCGGAGGTCCCACTGTAAGTACAATTGCAGGTGTCGCCAGCCCGATCACAAACTATAATAGTGGGCCCGATGTCCACTGTAGCGTACCCTCACTTTTGACTAAACTCACAGTACTAGATTGACAAAGTGAGAATATCCAGAAGAATCGGCTATTTCCATGGGAATATCGATGTTCAAATGAGATTAGTACTTTGACAATTAGTATCCATGGATAGATGGAGCACTGTAGCAATAGTAATAAATAGTAGACAAGATCAGCGGCAGATCAACGCCACCAGGAATATGGCTGTCAGGAACTAATGTTCAGGTCAAATTAAGAGCCTTGAACTTACAAATGTACACTGTAAGGAGTGCATCGAGAATACGCACCTTGTACTAGTTAGTTACCTAAAAAAATACTTGACTTCGTTGTACAACGCACATAGGTTAAATTGTATATTGTAGATTCCGTCGGTCTGGCTGTTAGCGCCCCAAGCTTGGACGGTTTTTGCAGGTTCCACCTGGGCTCCCGAACAAAGAAAGGCAACTTAGTCAGCAGCACTCATGTGACATCGCGCCGAATCGGCGCGTTCCACGACGCGATATGCCTCTTTCTTTTTAAGAATTCTTGACATACCCCATCATGCGGACGATAAAGGAGTTATGGTTCAATAGACCTCCATTCACTAGTGTCAACTCGAACAGCACACCTGTGAAAAATGAAAGCGCTGAAATCGCAACCGAATCTTCACCCCTCACCGAACCCCCCTCTTCCTTTGTATTCGATCAAATATCACCAGAATCTGAACAAGACGCTGAAGCCCACTTAAACGCGGCACTGTATCTGTCAACTCAAGATGCCCTTCTTCAACCCCCTACATTGCACCAAAGTTTCCAAAGCATCGAGTCGGCCACTGGGGTCTCATCTCTGAACGAGAGCCTCAACGGATCTCAGCGCATCATCAAGGATGGCAGAGAGGTAGTCATCAGCTCTGACGGAGAAGACACAGACTCCATATGTTCATTGGAGGACCCAAAGAATCTTTTCGCTCCGAAGTCTAAGAGAGACGACTTCACACCGGCCAAATTCACCGCGAAGATATCATCGCCAAAGAAATACAGACACAACATTGACTCTCTTGTTCACGATGCAGTGGATGATAACGAGGTCGAAGCCAATGTCGCGCGGGCGAGAGCCGATTATGTACAGAAGCAACCGAACGGCAAAGAGCCCAGAAATGACCCGCCCGGCACTGCTCTGAACGAATCCATGTTGATCTCAGCCCTTGGCCAGAATGAAGACGGTGTTGGGGGTCAACGTCTGATAGGTGCTATTAGACGAACTGATGCTCTTGACCGCGGCCGCGCCTGGCCATTTTTTGATTGTACACAAACATTGGCCCCGGCCCCTGAATTCCCACGGGATCTTTTTGCACCTGGGACGAGTATGGCTATATTAAGGGGTTATGTTCAAATGAATCATTGTTCTCTTTTCTACATGCTGACTGACTTGTAGAGTCCGACACTCGCGAGCGCCAGTTCATGTCAGGCGAATTTATTCAGATGGCCTTGTCCAAAGGCCTTTTGCCGGACGAATTTGTTTTGTGGATGTTTCATTCCAGTTCGTCTTATAACGTCCGTTGGTTTATTCACAGAAGCTAACATGCTTTCTAGTACCCTATGAACGTCGAGAGGAATTGAGCCATGCTTATTACCGAATTATCAAGGTTTGTAGATGCTCTCATACCAAATTTTCTCCAGTATTTACTAACTGAATCTTTGAGAATATGGATGTGGAGCGCCTCAAGTTGCTCATCCGTCCAGCCGATATCAATGAACTTTTCTCACGATTAGGTGCTCGGAGCCAGGCTTTGGATCCTTCCAAAGAAATTATCCCAGTCCTTTCCCAATGTATGATTTGGGTGTCTTGCTTTGGCTCTGTATCTTTCTAATAAATACTGGCAGATATCACTCCGGATTCTGCGTTGAAAGACCATGTCACCTTTGTTTCAGTCCTGAGATTACTTAGAGAAACTGCCGGCTTGTAAGTCTCCACTTCCCAAACCCTGACAATGCGAGGCTTACAAATTTGTAGATTCGCAGAAGACACCCAAGAGCAGGTCGTTCTCCTACTACTCCGTCTTACTCTTGATGTCTCATTAACAGCGGATGCTATGGTATCTTCGGAGCTTCAGTGGACCATAAACGCTGTGTTGGATCCTGAAAATTTCCATGAGCCCAGTGCTAAAGATTCAGTGAGTATACTCCTATATGCTGTACCTCGTTCGAAGTTAACGATAACAGTTGCAACGAGTCTGCGCCACTTTCTACGCTACGATACATGATGTTTGCATCCAGAGTCAAATTGTGCATCATATCTTGCCCACATCCCCATGGTTTGCACTGATACGATGTCGCCTGGCCGTTGCGTTTCTGCTACGGAGTCCTAGTCCTCTTGCTGAACCCCCTGAAAAGTTGCTTGATATCAAACGTATCACACTGTTGCTGCTCCGCGATGAGCGTTTCAAAGTCAAGCGATTCAAGGGCATAGCCGACTACGACTGGAGGGAATTGACTTCGCTCACTGCTCTTCTCAATGTCGTGATTGATTCGTCTGCGTTGGAGTTAAATTTCAGCAGTACTCAAACCGAGAAAGACTACGACGGTGCCATTGACAGGCTGGCAGCTCAGATCAAGACGATCTTCTGCTCTATTCAGGATTCCGGGGCCTCACATGTGACACGGACGGTGGCAAAAAGTGAACTCGAGGCCTTGCATTACCGAATTGTCTATTCCGTTAGGTCCAAACCACCGCCGAAAACTACCATTTTCGAGTCACATGTAAAAGAGAGGGATGGTAACATTCGGAACCATTTCAGCAACTTTGCTGCGATTGCTGCTAGAAAGCAACCCCAAGAGGCCAGAGATAATGGTGACACAGAGATTCCCATCCGCGCGCATGATCAGGTATTCTGATCACATTAGCAGTCCCAAATTCTCCATTTACCTGAAGAAACAGAAATACTGTACGAATGGGTTGAGGTGTTGAAATACCCGGCTTTTCCTTCCACCGCCACCCTATGACTTACGACCCGATCCTTATGAACCCGCCCTCGAGGGCGACATTCTGCCACCGAGCGTTTTTTTACAGAATACCAGTGTAGTCGAGAATTAAGAACTTGAAATGAGAACAATCGCTAAAAGAGTTTGATCATATTCCATATCAGACTTGGACTGTGCAAAGAAACCTCCTCTGTCTATGAAGATGGCCAAGAGAGGCAAAGATAACCCGAACTATAACACAACATACAGCAGTCGCAACCGTGAAACCCAAGATAGAACAAGTAATTCACACTTAGTCGTAGAATCTCCGGTTTTGGTTCTTGCCGAAGAGAGTCTCTCGGACTGCAGGGAGGGCATCAATTTCCAGCAGCCGCAGACGCTCCTCGAAAGTGTTGTTGATCTCAATCTTGCCTTGCCCACCAACAATAAACACACCACCAGCACTACAACCTAGTTAGTCTCCTTGGCAAATATTGGAATGGGGAGCGAAGAACTCACGATCCCTCTGGCAATGGCTCCGACTCATCCAAGGTCACGGTCACCTCCGAGCCAACATTTTCCTTGTACTCCTTGGCCGCCTCCTCAATGGCCTTCTTGGTAATATCAAAGTCCTTCTTCCGCGAGCGAATCGCAACCTTATCCTCGTTCAAGTAGTACAGGCCTTCGAGGACCAGCCCCTTGAGCGTGGCCTGGTACTTCTTCTCATCGTCGGCAGCCACCTTGGACACCTTATCGCGGGCATTCTGGAACAACTCATCAAGCAGCTCCTGACGGCCACCGAGCACACGGAGTCGTATCTTGTTGGCGAGTGTGGACCGGGTGATCTGCTGGGACATGGCGGCCTGCTTGAACTTCTTCTCGTAGAGGGTATCGATGGCCGCAGTTTCCTGGCGCACCAGCTTGGACTTTTCGATCGCAAATTCTTCGTCGGCCTTCAACTGGATCTCTCGGGCCTTCTCAAGGGCTTCCTGCTTGATGAAGGCGGTCATCTTGCGGAGCTCGCCCGCGACCTGGATTGGATTGCCATCAGTCCGACTCGAGCTTCCCGAGATCTAGAGTAAGCGGTGGACATACCTGATCATCTGAAAGAGCATGGCTTTGTGACATTTTGGCGGGTTCACTGCTGTATAGCTTGTTGGGAGTGGGATGACGTGGGGAAGAGAGAAAGGATGTTGTGTCCAACTAAGCTCGGATTGCGTTGCCTTGGCGTTCCGCACCCAGGTCCTCCGCACTCCCCCTCGACAACTTACCACTTCAGCGTGATCCTGTTATTCCCTATAGTTTTATCTGAGTTATGGCTTCTTTAATCCGGTAGTTTCTTCTACCTGATGCGCTTCTCCCAACTTTCCCTCGACCCAACCAATGCAAGATTTACAAGATGGGCAATCTAGGTGACTTGTCGCCGGAGGGAAGTGTTGCGGTAAGACCACGGAAATCAAAATATACCGTGAGAAAAGATCAAAAACTAACGAAGACATCAGGTTGGTGTAATCGTTGCGCTGATCTCAACTAGCCTCCAAGCTATCGGGCTCACGCTCCAGCGCAAGTCGCATTTACTCGAGGACGAGAAACACCCCTACGATGTGCGCAGACCCCCCTACAAGCGCCGACGATGGCAAGTAGGCATGGGAATGTTTGTCATTTCCAATATTGTTGGAAGTACCATCCAAATCACCACACTTCCGCTGCCAGTTCTCTCGGCGCTCCAAGCGGTCAGTAGTTCCCCCATCCATCCACGGCGGAGATCAGTTGCTGATGGGAATGCCGAATAGTCTGGACTAGTATTCAACACTATATTTGCGACCCTCATCCTCGGTGAACCCTTTACCCGATATTCTCTCGCAGGCACCGTTCTCGTCTGCATAGGCGCGTTGTTGATTGCGACCTTCGGCGCCATCGGGGAACCCGCACATACCTTGGATCAGCTTCTTGACCTCCTCCAGCGACGGCCATTCCTTCTGTGGATGGGTGCCACTACCCTGCTGGTGGTTGTGGTACTTGTAGGTATCAAAATGCTGGAACACTTCCTGCCATCCTCACGCGCGAAACCCTCAGCCTCCGGGCATTTTTCACCACATCTGCTACGACTGCAAAGCCGAATGAAGTTGATCCGCGGCATGAGTTATGGATTTGTCAGTGGTATACTGTCAGCCCACTCCCTTTTGCTGGCAAAATCGGCAGTGGAGCTTCTCGTACGCACAGTGGTAGACCGTGTGAACCAGTTCAATCGTTGGCAATCATGGGTTATCCTACTAGGAATGATCTGCCTAGCGCTTACGCAGTTGTTCTATCTCCATCGTGGGCTAAAGCTGTGTAGTACTAGTGTACTATATCCTTTTGTGTTCTGCATCTACAACATCATTGCCATCATGGATGGCCTGATCTACTTCCGGCAAGTGTCTCAACTGGCGGGCTTCCACGCCGGTCTCATCGCTCTAGGAACAATGGTCCTCCTGGGTGGTGTCTTGTGCCTGTCGTGGCGACTTGAGGATATCGATGCTCACGCCGCTGTCACCACTGTGGGTTCCACGCAGACCGGACTTGGGCCGGGTATGGCAATCGTGGAAGAGCACTCTCCAACATCCCCTGGGTTGATGGACGGCCCGGATGAGGAATCACTGATTGGAGAATGCGAGCCACTTCTCAACCCAAAGACCCATACTCGGCATCTTTCATATCAGCGAGGAAGAACTCCGAGCTTACCACTCGATTTACATTTTGGTCGTGACTCTGCCGATCTAAACCCCGCATCTATTTGGGCTGAACTCGATGATTCAGACTACGAATCCACTGACGGACACAGACGATCGTCGACAGATCGTCTACGCAGCGTCAGTGGCAGCGCAACACTAAATGGCCAAATGCGGGGTCTAACACGACACTCAACAATCGGCGCTACTACACACGATCGCGAAAGGGGATCTCGCCGAGTCCAGGGATCACTGCGTGAGAACTCATGGCGTCGCACCTCATCACCTCAGAATGGGTTATCGACCGCCCATCGAAAACGCCGGTGGGGCGGGGGACCGTTTACATCGTCGTCCAATCAAGAAGTTGGTGGGTACGGAACCATTCAAGATTATGGCGATGATACCCACTGGCAAGGCGACATCCCTGCCCTTCGCTCATCTGGCGCCAGATCTGGCCTCCTTTCCGTCTCTAGAAAGGCTCTGGCAGGAGCCTGGGGGTTTGGGAGACAATATCTGTCTCGATGGAGCAGCCCGCAGGCGGGCAGTCAGACTGAGATTGACCCAGAAGATGGCTCTTCCTCGTCTCTACTGCCACACTCTGTTGTTCCTCTTCCACGAACAGGTCATACAAAGGGAATCCCGGTTCCTGAATCTGACACTCTTCAGCCATCATCATCCCCCTGACGCTTCTCTATTATACCCTTTCCCCAACCACCTCCACATAACACCTACCTTCGCTCCGACCTGTCAACCCTCTATTCTCAAGACACCACCACCTCGGATTTTTCTTTGCTTCTCGCCTTCTCAATGTCATGTACAGTGGTCCCTCTTGGAAATACCACGCGCAATCGACACATGTTGCTTCCATCGCTTCTAACTCCCGGTTGAGAAAAGACTATTCCCGATCTCTTTTTTTGTGTCCTGACTTCCACTGTCAAGATACTATGATATGATACCACCCGATCGATTATATAGCTCCGCATGAATGAATGCAAGACCTTGATATAA
Organism: Penicillium italicum; assembly: GCA_002116305.1. Lineage (NCBI taxonomy): Eukaryota > Fungi > Ascomycota > Eurotiomycetes > Eurotiales > Aspergillaceae > Penicillium > Penicillium italicum. The sequence continues at coordinate 69,174 of LWEC01000584.1, read as the reverse complement.
TGTGCCCACGCTCTTTATATAACCCCAACTACACGCCATCGGAAATGACAATCACCCAAGTCCCTAGTTTATCATCGGCTATGGTGATGATACAAAAGCCCCAAGCAAACCAATCACATTGTCTGTCAACAGTCCATGGAGTGTGGCATTGACCTCTGATATGCAGGTCAGCGAACTTTTTTACTCCCTCTCCATGCATGCCATGGGTTATATCTCTGCGGTTTAGGAATAAATCGGTCACGTTTAGAATAAAGTACCAACACTCACACAAGTTTAAAATATAATTGAAAATCAACGAATGTGGGACTTTGGGAATATATATCTGACAAGCGGTATACCAACCCTTACATTTATGGATTGTTCAAGATGGACACTAAATATCAAAATGATACCCAAGCACCCAGAAAAACGCAAGTTGAGACTGGATATCCCAATGGATACATAGAAAGCGAGAATTTACGTTATCAGGGGGATCGCTGCTCCGCAAGGTGTACATGGTAGTCCGACCCCACGCACTACACGAGGAAGACAAGCAGAACCCGAGGCTACGTATGTAGCAGTCTATACCAGATTTCAGGCCACGGTCGCGATTTTCCGAGGTAAAGGCTGAACCTCTTCTACAGCAGGTAATAAAGCGGTCATACCCGAGTTGACAATCATCTCCAGCACTACGCACTCGTGAGAAACGGGGTAGGAAGTGATAGAAAGGTAGGTAGCAGCCCAGTATAGTTTATAGTTTAATACCGTGAACTTGATATGTTTTTTTGGCATCTTTTTTGGCATCTTTTTTGGCATCTTTTTTGGAGTCTTTTCTTGGAGTCTTTTCTTGGAGTATTTTGGATGAATTTTAAATTGTTAACATTTATTTAAAAAACCGGTTCAACACCACATATTGAGGTATCCAGCACCATCTCAACTTGCATATCGGTGAGGCTCAATACAAAGCAATTGTCCACGGTGGTCTGGTAGACCCCGATGGGGAAATTCACGTCTTACTTGAAGTCAAGACTATGCATCTGTCAGCGAGTTCGGCAAAGGAAGTCTTGATGCAACAGGGACTTGAAATGCTAGCATGGATTACTACAACGCTCGGTATTCAAAGGTCGAAGGGACCAAGAGTTCAAATAATCGATTCACCCATCAGAAGGTAGGTCTGATTATGATCACCATACCAATGCTTAAGAAACATCGCTAATCAGTTGCCTGTAGATAGGTAATGTTAGCGTGATACGCTACACATATATACTTCATTGTCGCTGAGCTGCATGAAGAGTACATCGAGTACTTGGTTAAAGGCACACGCTCTAGGACCCCGGGTAGTCCATGACCTTGGGCCCTCCACCTGACCGTCTAAGGGTCACTTATTACTCCTTCAAGACTGGGTCAGATATCCAATCCGTGTTATAACCAACATATTTACCCCTATCCGATTATCATGTTGTGCTAGAAAAATTGGCACCGCGACACAATTGGGACAACCGGGGTTGGAAGCCACTTTTCACGTCTGATTTAGGCTCAGACTACTACTCAGGCCTACGATGGACGACTTTGCCCTTAGCTCATTGGAGAAAACTCTTCGCAGATCACGAGTTGGTGCTGTTCTTGTTGGTGCTTATGATGGAGCAAGAAGGACTTTTATAAATACCCTTTTAGGGCTGTTGAAGGCTGTTCATCCAGAACGCTCCATAATAATATTAGAACTTTGATGCATGTCACGAATGTCGGTCGTATTTGTCAGTCTCTATTGTACGAACATGCCATTACCCATCAAATTGTAACGACGCCGATAAGTTAAAAGAGTATAGTGTTTAAGCAGAAACTCAAGAAAATGATTAAGGACGTGACGCTTAGCCCTTAATCACGAGATATAAATTTTCGATCATGTTTCCCCTATATGACCCTAGTTAGAGAGCCACTTAATCACAATAGGCTACAGACAATTTAGGAAGAAACTCTATGATGTGAACTTTGATGACACCTGGTTTGACGATTACCTGATCCGACTCTAATAAATGTTGGACGCGGCTGATATATCATACATAGTCCGTAGCAAAGAAAATGAAGTCGATTTCCGGCTTCGACTGTTGTTCAATAAAAAGCAAAGGCGAAGAGAACCACCACTTTAGCTGTCCTCGGGTCATCTCAATCCTTCACACTCCGACTAGAATGGCATACATTCTTTTCCAGGGCTGATATCCTTCTCTCCAAGGATGACGAAATTTTGCCCTCGGTATGCATACTTGCGAGCATAAGCCATAACGTAAGATTGATGTGAAGGCGCGAGTTTGTGGCTAAAAACACCAAGCCTTTTTTTAGCGGCTGGCGGATTGAAGCGAATGAAGGTGACGGCATTGTAGCTTGTTATTTGTGGTAGCGTTGATCAAGGGTCGAAGTTGTAAAAGAGAGGGGGAGAGTCTACTTTTTAAGCTTTTGCAAGTTCCGATTCTCATTTGGATGTCGGCCTCTACCATCCAGGAAAAGGGTTCAGATTCAGAATACGGTATGTAGCGTCATACATTTTCGTAGTACCCATATATCTGGAAGTGACATATAAAATCACATGTCTTCGAATAGAGATCCTAGCCTAGGAAAAGCATAAATCTATAGATAATAAAAAGAGCGCCACAGCGCTTTGGAAAAAAAAAAAAGAAAGAACAACACTCCAACCAACTGAGTTATTAAACCGATTATGATTATGTAGGGAACATTGTGCATCATGAGCAGAAACCTCCCAAACCAGACAAAATCACAATTTATAGATCGATTTGCAAGCCACACAGCTTCAATTCTGAAAAACTAGGGCTAACCTAAAAGGACCCCCTCGATATTATTCGGGTCCCTTCTCCACTTGCTAACCCTATTCAGACATCTTATACGGAGTAGTGATTGTATTTCCAATGCATTCTCACGGCAACAATGCATTAGTCCTTCACAGCGTTGGCGGTTAGGAACGACAGGTACTTCTATTACTATGTAGCCCCCTAGCAAAATGAAGTCACTGATGTTTTCTGCTAACCTCACCAGTCTACTCAGTGGGCAAAAAGCAACACAGGGTAAGCACTGAAGCGGAAAGGGAAAGCCATCTAATGTCCTAAAATCCGGTGTATATATGCCCATAGACCATTACGACTTCAACACGCAACAAGATAGTCCAGAGGAACATAATCTGATTGCTCCATACCATACATAATGTAACCCAGCCAGGGCCATAGCGGTACAAAGTCCGAACCAAATGGCATTGAGAGTCCGTCATAACCAAGACAGAACCTCCACGGCATGGAATTAACAAAAACAATTAATACACAGTTTGGGATTAGGCAATGAGGAAAACAATATAACCAGTGGCCAAGGAAATAGTTAAAAGACTAAAAGAGCAAGAAAAAAAAAAGACTAGAGAGGAAAAGCCACTTCGCCGACGAGTTTCAATGCACCACGAACACCTCCATCCTCCGCCATTGTCTAGGTAGAGGGGGGAAAACAAAAGCCAAATTAGCGATGAAGCCCAGATTTGCCTGCTTGCGCTCTCTTTCTCTTTTCTTGAAGTTGGTTTCTTTTTTGTGACGGACGTTTTTTTTGGGGTAAGTTTTTTTTTTTTGTTATTGGAGTGCCATGGTTCTCAACAAATTGGGGTTCTCCTTTTTTTTCCCGAGATAGAAAGCAATATCAAAAGGAAAAAACCAGATCCAGTATCATCAAAGAGAGACTGGAAGGGGATTCCAGCGCGGTGCTTGACAATTTACAAATAGTCTCACGAGAGTGCCCTGGAGAATGGCGCATGCAGATACAGCGCGACCATTTCCGAAGGAAGAGTGGGATGATGGATCGGCATAGAGGGAGACGGGTATCAAATGAACGCGAGATCGAGGCGCAGGGAGGAAAGAACAGAGAAGAAGACGCAACATCGGGGTCATTGAGCAGGAAAGACCCCACAGATCAGATCATAATTTAAGCATTTAGGCAGTGGGTTGGTGCTGGGGTGGCATGCGACCGCCGACGGGCATGGGGTACTGACCACCAGCCTGCTGTTGCTGCTGCTGGAGGTTCTGGTAGTAGGCCATCTGCTGCTGCTGCTCGTTGGTCATGTAGCCAGGGTGAATACCGGGGCGCATATTCCCCTGGGGCGCGTTGACGTTGTTGTGAGCCACATCTTCGGGGGCCTCGGGGGCGACATCGGGGGCGTCGACGCCGTTCTCACTGGCGGCTGGGTCGGGAGCGTTGAGGCATGCCTGTCAGTGTGTTAGTAACTGGATGAAAGACCACCATTGAAGCAGACTATGGCTTACTTGAATGAGGTTCTTGCCCTCGGCCTTGGTGACCAGCGGCTGAAGTTTGGGGGTAGTGAAGGTGTAGACAAGGCCAGTTTCGGAGACGACCAGCAGAAGAACTTGAGTGCCAGTCAAGACAGAGAGTTCATAAGCCTATGGAGTCCCATTAGGGTTAGTAAAAGTCCCAATCGATTAATGGTAGGAGCCTCGATCGGGTGATGCGGAGGGCCTCGGGACGCGACGCACCTTCTTCATGATTCCGGCCTTCCGCTTGGAGAAAGTAATGTGCCGACGCGACTTATCCTGAATAAACTTGATTTCAATCTTGCGACGCTCACGGCCAGGCTTGTCATCATCATCATCTTCATCGTCGGCGCTCATGCGGTTGCGCTTGGTGCCACGGGCATCGGCGCCGTTGCCGGGAAGATCATCATGACCAGGGGAAAGCTTTTCGTCAAGAACCGCAGACATATTGGCAAAGAAGAAGAACAAAAGAGGTTTAATATGGGGGGGTGGTAGTTATGATTTGAGGGGGGGATACCGAAAGGGGAAGGCAAGAGATGACCCAATCGAGTAACGCGTTTATGAGATGTGAGAGAAAGGGAATGGGGGAATCGATGGGGGGGGGGAGAGCGAAGAAGGCAAAGTGCGAGTTGCGATGGGCAGGCGGTCTGTTACGTGGATCACGTGCAGTGATGGTATTAGTACAGTCTGTAAGGTCAGATAAGTTTAGGGTACTTCTGTCCCTAGTAATTTAATATTGAACCAAAGTACAGCTACTTTTATTTTTGTATTTAGTTGTAATTGCGCTGTATTCGCCTCCTTTGAACCAGACACGATTCTTGGCTCTGATCGCTCATTGGCTGATTCCTCCTTCGGCCCCCCCGTTTGTCCTTTTTTGCCCTCTTCCCCTCTGGTCTGGACTCTTTTTCCTTTGTTGCTGATTTCAAGCTGATTACTCGGACCACCCAATTTTAGGGGTTTTATTAAACTAACTCTCTTTTGGATTTCAAAAAGGAAAAACATACCTATCGCACTTTTTACGTACCTTTCTATACTTAGTCCATTCTATTTCACATGCCTCAACGGGGCAGAACTTTTCAAATGTCTGCTGCTATGTGATTGGCCTTTGAACATGCCTACAACATATGATCATCCTTCATTTTCTATACCCTATATCATAGAAACATCCTAATTCGAGGTTGCATCTACAAAGTTGAAATATATATATGTACATATAAATAAAATAAGAATAAAACCGAGCTCACATCACACAGGTGCGGGTCGCACCTGCTTTGTGGAACAGAATAATGGCCCTGTATACAACATACTCGCATGGCTGCATTCAGAGTACATCGTAAAAAAGCCCCAGGGAACCCCCCTTGTCGTCACTCTCTTATCTTTTTTTATATCGCCATTCTCATTCCTTTCTGATTGCACAGCAAAGTACCGAATAATAGGCAACAGTCTCAACACCCCAACAACCCCAAGATATCTCGCATCCCCTTGCTCCGTACTTCGTACACACACATGCATACCTTGCATGGAACCCGTAGAGCCCCTAGAGATATTTTGGGGTCTCACAGATGTACTCTGTAGAATTTGCCAGGGTTCACAGGAATCGGGGGTGACTTGGTCAGTAGGCCTGTATGTTGTAATGAAAGCCAGGGCTATCTACGGAGTAATCGGAGCCTGCTCCCTGCTTCTGTTTTTATTACTCCTATTAGTACTCCCACATTTACAGCGTACAATTCTACCATCTCCTTGAACCAGTTGATCTGGGTTGACATTGCTCTAGGCATAAAGTCGTGACGTGACATTCATTGACCCTTACCACCACGCGGCCGTGTTGAACGGCGACGGGGTTCCTTGGTCACACCGGGAGGCAAAGACCGACCGTTGCGAACTGTTTCTGAAAGGAAAATAGAGCTTTCAACGAATCCACATAGCACCAATAAGCAACTGGAGCCGATCAACGGGCCGATCCGAGAAGACCTAGACCCGATGCAGCAGAGTCCAGCTCAAGTCGCTTCAGCATCCCTTCCTGCATACGAAGTAACCAAAGATCACCCTGCACCAACACTGAATGGACGAAAACTGATCATATTCTTCACATAATGAACAAAGGTTCAACGCTAATCACCAACGGAGACCCCAAACTGGGTCTGCCATCAAGTCTATTTTTACAGAAACGATGCAAGGCATAGGGCATAGAAAGTAGCTTTTTCCCAAAGCGCACTTACGACCGGAAGACATGGAGAAAATATAAAATAAGGAAAGATAAGAGCAAGGCCAAACCGATTAGGTGTGGCAAGTCTCGGCCAAGTCCCTGCATGGGTCCAAGGATAGGGAAGAAGACGGTAAAAAAAAAAAGCCACTGAACATTTCAAAAATTGGAATACAACGTCAGGATATAGAGGGAGCACGCAAAGCCACCAGCTTCCTGCACCGTACTGGACTCCGCCAATGCAACGCCGGATAAATGAAACAGAAACTTGGAGGACACGGGGGGCAAGTCACGATCCCGAGTCTCGTCCGGAAAGGAAAAGGGCTGTTGGGTTGGCCGATTTTGCAATCGGGGCTGGTGTCGTGAAGTCGGGAGGGGAAAAGAAGAAGTTGTGTAGTATTTTAGAAAATCAAAAAAACACCGAATCATGTGCAACGAAGTGAAGAGGTACGAACGACAGTCCCAAGGACCAGCCTCAAGTAGTAGTGGTGCGAGATTATTGCTGGTAAGTACCGCGAAGGTAATGGTCACTCACACCACCACCACCGCCACCCTTGGGACCGAGCCAGACTATCTCAATCACGCTGTGGCCCTCATCTTCTTCACGAACATAGAATTGGTGAACGTTATCACCAACCACGAATGCATCACGGAGCAACCATCGATCCTTAGCAACACCCTCTTCTTCTGCGGGACGCAGGGGACCCAGGCGGTCTTCGTAACCGCGAGGGTCTTCGGGCCAGGTCTTTTCGGTAGCATCAAAGTTGATAGCATCATCCGGCACATGCTCGCCGTAAGTGTACTTGACCAGCGAGTAGCCGTTCGTCATGACCCAGAAATGACGGAGAGTCTCGCCAGTAACGCTGTTCACGGTCTCTTCCTGATCAAAGACCCAACGACGGAGTACAGACTTACGGCCTGCGGCAGCAGACACGGTGGTCATCTTCACCACGTCCTTGGTGTACCAACTGTTCCAGTGATGCATTGACTCGATCTTGCGACCGGACTCGTAAACACCATCCACGGGATCCGCCATGTCCATCTGGTAGAGCGAAGGCCACAGGGTCAGGGGGGTGTCGCCGAAGCGTTGGATACACTGGCCAAGCTTCTGGTCACCGGGCTGCTCGCCCCAGGACTGGCACTCGTCGTAGTGCTTCATCAGGACATCCAAAAGAGGCGTTGAGACAAACACACCCGCACCGCCGAAAGCAATGTGACCGAAAGTATCCACCTGCCAGCTGGCCTCAGACAAAGATCCAACGTAGTGCTTCTTGCTCTCATCAAAGAGCTTCAGTTCCTCGGCGATAGTGGGGAGGGACAGGAAGAAGGTATCGTCATCGCTGAATCCAACCCATTTGGTGTGCGGGCGGTGCTTGCGAATGTGCTCGGTGAACGCCTCGACCATACCAAAGTAGCGGGCAGTGAAGTCGAGCGGAGAGGCCTTCAGTGTCAAGTCCAGACCGCGGTTGCGGAAGTAGGTCTCTTGCTTCTCCAGGTCGTCGTCAGACTCAGGAACCAAAACAATCAGACCGGCCTTGGTGTTTCCGTAGGAGTAAAGCAGAGAGGGGAGCAGGCGGTCCAGACGGTCGACGGTAGTGGCCAGACCGAACAGAAGCTTGGAGGTCTCCTCGACATCGTCATCGGCGGCAACATCGACCTCGATGATCTCGGGGCAGACGAAGTTTTCCGGTTTGTTCTCGGGAGACACTACCATTCCGCGCTCCATGACAACCATGGGCGGGAGCACAGGCTTCTCGATTTCCTCCAAAGTGTGGAATTCGGTGCGAGGGTTCACATGACGAGGACGGAAATAGGCGCGAGTGTAGTTCTTGCGCGGGAGCCATTCAGAGAAAGGCAGGGGGGCGGCCAATTTCGGGTCAGCCTCACAGGTGCTGCTGGTCGGCTGCTGTGAATCAGGTTGTCCTGGCGTTTGTACTTGAGGTTGCTTGTTTCCACTCAAGGAGGCCCGATCAATTGGGTGCTTGAACCGAAGGAAAGCTGAGCGGTCGTAGCGTTCCATGCAAAAGAAGAAGATTCCAATGATCACTAGAGCCACCAACGGGAATACCGTCTTGATCCGAAATAGAGGCATTTTGGCTTTCCCAGTGTTAGACGACGACTTTTCAAACATGTAAATAGACGAAGGCAAGGCGAAATCGGGGGCAGATGAACCCTGGAATTAAAAGTTATGGGTATGGTGTGCGAGGTATCGTATCCCGGAAATGTCGAACAGAAAAAGCCGGTAGCAAGATCCAATTCCGACTTGAGGGAAAGTCAAACAAACGAGTGTTCCAAGAGAGGATTAAAGAGTGGCAGGCAAATATAGTGCCGAGCTATTTCAACGAGAGGCTGGCAGCGTCGGGACCTGCGACCCGGTCCAAAGGGGAGGGGGAGCGTTTGTATAGGGGGAGGCGTGGTTGGAAGAGAATAAGGAAGCAAGACTAACGCGGCTGGACGATGTGCCCAGTCCGAGTGAAAAGTCGATGAGAGGTTGGAGAATTGTGTCGTGAAGGCGTTGTAGGAGGAAAGAAAAAGGGAGGCCGCCGTAGCAATTAACAGGACAGGGTTGGCTATGTATTGGTATTACCGTAATATACTATTTAGGCCTTTCCATTTTTTTACTTCTTTTTCTGTCCATTTTCTTCATCGATGTACATGTGTACATATCTGACGTTCACGCTGTCCACCGTATTTCATTTTACATGCTGTCTTCAGTGATATCAGACTAGATTTCAGCTGGACATTGATATCTCGGTATTCATTTCCCCGGTTGCGGTGTTGATGCCAAGTTGGGATGCAGGAACAGAACCCTTCGATAGGATTATCTCAAATGATATGTGGCTTTAACATTGTTTCCTTTGGCTTGTTCTTATCTGTTGAATCTAAGTGTCGATCATGACAAGAGAAGGAATGCTGTGGGCTGGGAGTGATCATCCCCTCCCAGCTTCAGTGGAATACGCCGGCATGAAACTGACGATCGGCTGTGTTTTTTTTTCCCCTCTCATCTCCCCGTCTCGAGCACAACAATAATTATTAATGTTTTTGTCTAACCTGGGCGTGAGTGGGGTGGTTCTAGTCGGAAATGGTCATAAGGCCGTTACTACTCTAAATTAAGCGTGTTTCAAGTATCTTCAAGGTCGAGAAAACCGTTTGCGGCAACACATTTTTGGATGCAGGATCGCGTAAATATGCCGATCAGCTGCTTGGGGCATCTGCACGTATGAATTGTATGATAGGCCAGAAAATCATGCCTACTAATAACTCCCGATTGCCATTCCCCTAGTGTCGCTTTTATATATGTTATACAGAATAGTGAGTACTTGTATCTGCATATAACTAACTAGATACGCTATGTATCCGAGTTCGTCCTGTCTGAACCTCAATCATTCAACAATCTCGGACAATATAAGCGACCAAAAACATCCGTTCCTATCCCGAGATCCCATCATGATGATGTGGACATAATAACGTAGAACTGGAGATCACGTCACTGTTATCGAGTTGGCGCTTGGGCCATCATAGCAAAGTGCGGGACCTTGGAAAGGGTTTGTATAAAAGTTGTACTAACCAAGAACTACCTTGACCCTGTATAAAAGCAGAGTGTCAAATAACGGAAAGGACAGGTGTACAATAACTGCACGCCATTTTACAGGCCCAAAAAAAAGAGCCCGGGAAATTATTAAAGACGATCGCCCTAGCACCCAGCCGTGTCAACCAGTCAAATTAAACCGGAGGGCCCCCATGGACACGCGTCCTTCTTAACGACGTTCTACCAAAATATGCTGGTATTAATACGGAGTATTCTCCCATATATGTAATACATGGGTGGAAATTATCTTTTTGAGGCGTTCCCAAAATTAAGAGGCTGCACAATTTGCACATAAATTTATATGAGAAAAAAAAAGGAGAGACCCTGAAACCAAAGCTTATCGGGTCACGTATTTTCGGTGGCGATAGCATTTCCTCGCCCATGGTTTGCCTCATCAGGTGGGCCAGGATCGACAACCCTTTAAATGAGAATTTTAAAGGGCCCGGGCAGTTTCTATTTTGCTTGACCTTGTTGCATCGTTCTATATATATGAATTTGACTGAAGTTTCACGGGGACTGTATATGTTGTACTGTTTCAGTCACAACGTGCGGAGTATGGAGTATATTGTACATTGATGTACAACATACAACATCACTACTTTGTGTGGAGTTCAATAGAGAAGGCACCGAATTGTGGAGAATCATCCCGCGCAATCCTCTAGCCATGGCATTGACCACAATACAAAGATTTACGCACTGATAGTGCACGCGTCTCGTCGGGGTTACCTTATAGAAGCATCCAGTGAGTACCTGGGTATCCCGTACGGAGTACTAATCCCGTCATACCTCTTACAGGTAAATGTGTCCAGTGTATCAGATTAAAAGAAGCCGTGTCAGCACTTATGAATCCCCTAGGGTATGGATACCATCCCCGCCCAGGTGAGATTACACGGGACAGCCGATTATAATACAAAACAACGTGCCGGTAATTCAATCGCATTTTAAGCTTGAATTGTCGTCTTGGCGTTGCTGTCACGGCGGCAATTGGTCTTTCTATCAACGGTATTGTACTGTAAGACGAGGTCCACTTTTTTCGGTGAGTTTTACCATATCGAGCTTGGCAATACGCCGCTAATATTTTCCTCCTTCGCTGAGAATACAAAAGTATCTACGGAGTAAGATATTTGCGATCCCTTGGTCGCGTCTCGCGACTAATATGCATGTGCAAAGCTGCTGGAACCTACCAATTCTGGCAACTGCCTGGGAATTTTGCCACCAGAATAGCATCGTTCTATAATTGTAAATCAGAATGTTAGCGTCCAATAGGTTGCTCCTAAGGTCAGAAAGGTCCACATTCAAGGCTTTCTAGAATATCCATTATAGCTCGTACTTCAAGACCGCTCTAGGTCTTCTGAGGACTCGGTTTCATCCGATTTTTCAGATAACTCGCAGGATAAAGTAGTCGTGGTTTCTTCCTCTAGATCCATACATTGCACTTTGACCATCGTTATTCACCACGCTAGAATCCACACCAGCTCTACGGAACTCCTCAATCGTTTTATCGCCCATCTCTCTACGCCCACTTAACACTGCTAAGTGCAATACTGTATTGCCATCATTATTCGTTGCCATAAAATCTGTCAGGCCACTGCCGCCAGAATACGGATCTCCCAGGAACGAAATCGGAGATCGAGGGCTCTTTGAAACCGGAGGACGATGATATTGCGATGAATATAAAAGAAAAGAAGGCTGACGCGGGGTCAACAATGCGAAGAGCACTAAAGTGTGTACGACAGCACGGAGGAGTAGGATTATGTGCGAGGAGCACTCAGGTTGGCCTGGCCAATAAATGTCCGACGAAGAGAAACGGTGATTGAAGATCCCAAACAGCTGAGATCATCGGAGGGTTCGTTCTGTCAAGGGCTGGAGATCGGCGGTATGGACACTAATGGCTTCTGGTGTTCCAGTTGAACTCCGACTGGTGGTGCTTTGGGGGTCGCAGATGCACCGGAAGTCTCACTGACGAACGACCGCGCCACGGTTCTAGTGCTATTGGGCTCTTCTTGGAGCACTATGAGTGTCTTTAAGCCCCTCCTTCTGCCCGAAATTATCATGGGAGACAGTGGCAACCCCTGACTCCTGTCCCAAGGACCCAGTTGACGGGTCTAGTTGACGCATGAGCCACTGAGGAGACCATCAAGTCTTTCAAGCCGTGACCACGGCACACCTCTTCTCAGGCGGCTAGTTATTACCGCGGCACAAACTAGCGCTTATCCAACTTCCGCAAAGAAACCACAAACTTATATGTTAACCGTGGAAACTGGTCCGTAGATCTCGCCCACCATCCACCTGGGCAGTTCATAGGCAATTTATCCTCGACACCACCCAGTGAAGGTAAAATAGTTATATTGATCGGTCATTAGATCTGGAAACATGACCATCTCGAGTGACTCAAGAATCCATGGGTGACGGCGAGGACCTGGCACTTCAGAGCAGCTTGCAGACTTTAGAAAGGGTGAAGCTGCTAGATCTGAATCGAGAACATCTCGAAAATCAACCCGAGGTAGGAAGTAGCTTGTAACTGATGGCGAGGAAATTTTACCAGTGCGGATATCAAACTGATGAAAATCGACTCCGAGGTCTGAAAGTTGCTCGTCTGTCATAGGAAGCTCCCTATTCTCGCTAAGGGTATTGTAGATCCGTTCCATTGTCCAGAACTGACACATTATGTTTGCCGCCTTCCTAACGGGTAATGTGAAATTCGACTACGTTTTCCTGGTCGTTTTTCTGGGAAGTTCAACTGGCATTGATGACGTTTTGGCCTGGAAGGACTAGTAAAAGACTATGTATCGTAGGTTGCTGCGTTGAGTGAATACCAAATTCACCTTGAAAGGTGTCGGATCTGTGTCCAGCCCCGGAGGTGCCGCTTGTATACGGACCTTGGGACACTTCCATGGTTCTGCTCCGTATCATTCAATGCAGAGAGTTTCCGAGCCTTGCTTTTGTGAGTTTGCCTCTTCTTTTCCGTAGCACGCATCGTCGATATCTTCTTGCACATCTGAATTATCCTTGTACTCGATTTAATAACAACTAAACAGAGTAGAGTGAACAACATCCTGGTAAATCAGTAGACTCAAACCTTCTATAATCAAGTCAGCCAGCCCTAAAGAAATCCAACCCTATCAACCCGAAGAACAAACCTTTTGATAAGGCTTCCTAAGCTCAAAAAACACATTTTCATATTTCCTCATCTCATACGGTGCCGTCCTTAGAAGTGGTTCCTTCCGCTTTCTTGTCCAGCCCCTGACACTCCTCAAGTGTTGCAAACCTTGAACAACGCCAGCCATCGGATTTAAAAGTTGACTGACATCCCTATTTGCAGGACTGAAAAAAAGCGGGTCATGGATGGTATCCCCTTCCAGTCTGTATTCTTCCTCCAGCGCGAGATGCTCCTTTTCGGGTGCTGTTTTGGATGGATCGTAAGGAGATTTGTGTCGTCCGACTTCGTCATCTGTGCCTGACTGGCAGGTCTCTGCTCGTTCGGGGTTAAGGATACACCTTTCGAGGATGAGCTCCTCTGTTTGAGGTCTCTTCTGTGATTGGAGATAACAGGTACTGCGAAGGGGATGTGAGTGCAGGGGGTAGGTGATGGTGGCTGCCTTGAGGGTCTTCATAGTTTTTAATTGTAGTTGCGACTAACCGGATGGATTCTGTGAAGCGTGAGAATTTGTTGTTTGTCAACTTGGGTTTACCCCGGACTTATACACCAGTTGGGAATGACATCATCACTTACGGGTCGCCCAATGTGGTAATTGCCTAGGTGAAATCATGTAATGGGTTCCATGTAATAACTATTATGGTATTCTGACAATGACTCGTTTAAAACCAGGTCCTGTCACGGGGCCGCAACTTTAAAGAGGACATCCCCTACGGCACCCATGGAAAAGTCAGTGAAGTAATAATCACATGTACTAACATACTAACGCCTTAACTCGACTCCTTTTTAATTTCAAAAGGCCTTGATTTTCGAACGCTATGGGTGAGTAAGATCTAACAAGATGGGAGACAATTGCTCATGGTTGCAGGTTGTGTACGCGGATATCAATTCTACATTGGAAACCCAGCATGACCCCAAGGACAATCCTTCGCGAGTACAGGAGATCATCTAATATCCTCAGTGTTATAGCCCATACCAGATACCCCGCATACTCTACCGTTGCTTGCCCCGATGGAACATGCATCGTGGATTCGCGCAAGATTGTGGATTTCATAGAGCGTCAAGTTCCACTTCCTTCACCTCACTAGGACTTTGTCTATCTTGACAAATCCGAGCGTATATGGTCTCAGTGTATGAACGCCATTAAGCCGATGTTCATTCCTCTAGTTCCAAAGCGGCTCCTTAATGCGGAAAGCCTTGACTACTGGTATATAAGTCGTTCGGAAGTGTTTGGGATGCCACTTGATCACTTGGAGAGAGAGAAAGGAGGTATTTGAGCGTGGAATGAGGTAGAGCCCGCCCTTCGCGAAGTGACTAATTTGTTGAGGGAGAATGAAAGGTCTTTCTTCATGGGAAAGACTGTCAGCTATGACGACCTTGTATATGTACATCGAAAAGTCCACTTCTCTAAGTAAGCATTTCTCCACCTTCTTTTGCCGTCTTTATGCATGTGAAATTAAAGAGGATGGAAAAATGTCTATCAAAAAGACATCTAAAAAGACACTCAAAAAGACCCCCAAAACGTTACAAGGCCGTATAAGCGGCCCACTGTTCTTGTTTCACGTAGGTTGAAAAGTTTCAAATTGATCACGCACTATTCAGGCCAAAAGAACTATGAGCGCTATACAACTGGGTAACGCAGGAGCGAGCTGTCACCCGGTGGATATAATAGCTTGATGCATTATGATCACCAGCCACACCATGCTTGAAATCTGCGCAAACCAGTTCGCCGTCTAAATGCTAGAGGGGATAAATCCCACATATCTAAGAACTGGGTCCATCAATTCATTAAATTAAGAAATAATGACATCTAGAAAGTCTTCAAAAAGACGTGACAAGGCCACAAACGCAGCTGACTTTTCTTGTAGTTTGAGTATTTAAATGCTGTACATGAACCTGGGGTTTCGATCCCCCATCTCCTGGATATCCTGCTCCGATAGCGACGATATTTTTTCGTCCTCCAGACCCTGGGCTCTGCGTTTGTTGATAACACGATAGGAAATCCACATGGAACCATAGACAATTCCCGCAAATGCAACCATGCCTAAAGTGACAGCATTACCACGGACAAAGCGTGGACCTTCGGAAGTCGGATACAAGAAAGGGGACATGACTCCGCTGATGTTTCCAAAGGTAAGCTGCAAGCCAGTTGCGTAAGTGCGTTTTGCGTATCGTGGTAGGTTCGTGGGCAGCCAGGCGAGAGGTAAACCAACAGCAACGTAAAGCCCCAGGGCGACCATCAAGGCACCAAAGTAGTGAACACCCGAGGATGAGTCTGAAATCAAGATGCCATAGCCAACGACTGAGATGGCGCAGAAGAGACAAATGAAGAATGCACGATGTTGGGTGCGATCGCTCAACCAGGCAACACCCAAATAGGCAATGGCACCCAGTCCGTAGCAAGGGATTGTCAATGCCTGGACCTCGGCGGTGGTCCATTTCCCCATGCCTTTGATAATAGTAGGAAGGAAGGTACTATATCCATAGAGCATGGTATCAACACCAAACTGGCCAAAGGAGAACGCCCAGATCTTCCAGTCTAGGACACCCTCTTTCACATCCGCCCAGTGGAACTTCTGCGCAGACTCTGTCTGGCCAATATACCGACTCCGGCGAAGGGTCACAAGCGCCCGCTCCTCTTTGTTGAGATAGTAAGCTGTATCCGGGTCATCTGCCAGGGTGAACCAGGTTATCACACCGAGTAGAACTGTCGGAATTCCCTCGATGATCATAATCCAGCGCCAGCCTCGCAGTCCACAGATGCCGTCCATAAACCCAATGCCGTAAGCCAGTAGCCCGCCAAAGGCTCCCGCAATAGCTGCACTGCTAAACAGGTAGCTTGTTCGCAGGGCAATTTCACGTTTGCTATAGAAAAGGGTGAGGTAGGTTATAAAGCCCGGGAAAAGACCGGCCTCTACGACTCCTAGCAGGATTCGGCAGGCAATCAAGCCTCCATAATTCTGAGTGATCCCTGTAAGGGTTGCAATGATACCCCACAACACTGATATCGTGGCGATATAACGAGAGGGCCTTAGCTTCTTGAGTACAAGATTTGAAGGGACCTCGAAGAACTAAACATCAAGGTTAGCGTCCGCGCGGTGACTGAACGTGTGATATGCATACACAGTAGGTCACAAAAAGGATAGACACGGAGACTTGATACTGGTTGCCAACGAGTCCCAAGTCCTCTTCCATGCCGTACAACCTTGCATTCCCAATGTTGACTGCATATTCAAGTCAGTCTATGTTTTTTGATTGCTCGTTGGCACAGGCCAGTTGCAATCGCCAAGGGATGAGTCAGAAACCCCGCCCACGTACCTCGATCTAGGAAACTGAAGAGATACAACAACACCACGATAGGAAGGATGTGCAGGTCAATCTTCCTAATCAGAGACTTCTCGATCTTTTCCTCGTCAAGATTTGGCCCTAAGCTGATTCCATCGGGCATATCTTGGCCATTAAGTGAACTGGGGTCAGGCTCAGCATGGCCCATGGTGGGAAGCCAAAGATCAGATAGAAAGAACGATAGAGGATGGACTCGGCCCCTGGGCCTAGGCGTTTCCGGAGGTCACCTCAATTATGTTCCAAGGTTAAGAGAAAAGTTTCAGGCCAAAAGCCAAAAGAAAAAAGAAAGGATTAAAGTTGCCAAGCGCCAAGAGGTTGGATAAGGACCCTTACAGCGGATTGATAAGACAACCTTGGAAGTACGGAGTACGGGATTATTGGTTATGGTGTGACCTACTAGGTAACTGTGTTTTTATCTCTTCTATTCCTCTGGATTTTGTTTTTCAATTGCATCATAATTGTAATATAGATGTATTAAACCCAATTAACAACGTACCTTGGTAGTGGGTAGTTCCGAGTATAGCTATGTCGTGAGTAGACCTCGGGACCTCGGGACTTGCATAGGATGACGTAAGGCGTGTGCGCCTGAGGCCAACACACAGAGCCAATCCAAGTCAAGTCCGATCTAGCAAGCCCCTTAATAGGTATAGAAGATATCTTCAGAACATTTTTTCAACTTAAGAAGCTCTCGTAAGTCCCTTCTTGAGTATCAAAAAAAGTGTCCATTTCCAGAGCAAAATAGGAAGGTCAGCAGATCACAATCGACCGGCCTAGCCAGCTTACCTAATCGCAAACCCGGCTGTCATTTTTTGCCTATTTGTGCCTATTTTGTGTCGATTTGCTGCAGAGGAACTATCACTTTCTGTTTCTTTTGATTCATTTCTGCACTATCTTCAATTAGGATTGATATCTATCATGAACGGGACTTTTTTCTGCTCTGTTCACCCCCGCAATGCACTGCTGACGAACACACATCTCTCATGACTTCACTTATGAGAATTCCTTCACGTGTTTGAGCTTCGCAACTCCTGAATTTTGCGATTTGAAAGTTTTCGCTGTTATAGTGAGACCTGGATTAACCCCATCCACTCTTTGTGTTCTCCTGGGTCTCGCACAATCAAACCCCATCAAACCCAATCAAAATCAATCAAAAAATCAAAATCCAAAAGTACCGCTTCAACCAATGGCGGACCTAGTCTCTCCTTCCTTTGGGAAACTCGTTCCATCCAAAACTCTCGATGGCCATACTGGCTTCATTTGGGATGTGGCCCTTTCCAGCAATGGTCAAATCCTGGCCTCGGTCTCCAATGACATGATGATCCGTCTATGGAACGCCAACACCGGTCTCCAGCGTGGCGCCGCAAAAGATAACGGCCATTCGAACTGGGTGCGCTCTGTGAGATTTTCCCCCGCAGGCCGATTCTTGGCCACTGCTTCCGACGACATGAGCATTCGCATCAGCGACGTGAACACCGGGTTCACCTACCGCATGCTGCAGGGCCACACCGGCAGAGTGCGAGCAGTGGAATTTTCCCCCGACGGAAGAACCCTCGCTTCGGCCTCAGATGATTCCACCGTACGACTGTGGAATGCGGGCTCGGGATCGCTGCTTAAAACCCTCAATGGGCACTCGGGTTGGGTGCGCGCTGTGGCCTTTTCGCCCGATGGAAAGACTCTCGCTTCAGCCTCGGACGATAATACAATTCGCCTTTGGGACACAGCCACCGGCAATCAAATCCATAAACTGATTGGCCATGAATCCTCAATCAGGGCTGTCTGCTTCTCTCCCAATGGGAAGCTGCTGGCGTCCGGGTCACAGGACAAAGACCTGCGCATCTGGGATACGGCTTCTGGCGCCATTCTCAATGTCCTCCGGGGACACTCTGGACCTCTGCGCGTGGTCGCGTTTTGCACTGATGGGAACTTCGTGGCTTCAGCGGCCGACGACTTGACCATCCGTGTGTGGGCTGTGTCGTTAGGTTTTGCCTGTGTCCGAGTCTTAAAGGGCTATTCGGGGTGGGTTCGGGCCATTACTTTGTCGCGCGATGACAAAATTGTGGCCTACACGTCTGATGACATGACTATCAAGATCTGGAAGTCGGCGTGATTATCTCTCGTGACGCGCGCGTTTCTTTTCTTTTTTGTTTGAGATACCCACCAATGTTCTTGATTCTTCAGCTTGCATGCGATTCCTTGCGATTAGCAATCAACTTATTTTAATTGATCAAAAGCCGAAACCAAACTGGCCTCATTCTTTCTGGTTTTGAAAAGTTGGGTCGCGCTCGAGCTAGCCAAGATCGTCCCCTCCATTCAAGAACACTACGTCAGGTTTTCAAGTCCTCAAGCCTAGTCATGCAAAAATGTCAGACACAGAAACGTGCTGGGTGTGCTGCAGATCCCTCTTCTCAATGTTCGCATGAGTATGACTCACCTACAACACAGTTAGCATACCACACAATGAGGCAGCCCTGTCGCAAACGCTTAGTTGATTTAGTACCAAACCAGGCAAGGATGAATACTCTATCTTTCATCGTGCTCTCAGACTCAATTTGGTGCAATCTGCCCTTCAACATTTCTATCTTGCCAGCATCTTTACTTGGACGGAGACCATGAGCCAACCAATTTCAAATGACAATCCTCACTAAGACTATGATGAAATCAACAACAAACCCGCAGTCACAGAAAATTCTCTTTATGAAAAGACCGACATACAACAAAGCCACCAGTCATTGACCATTAACTTTGAAGAAAACGACCCCGGAAACCCACTGAACTGGCCCTGATCAAAAAATGGACTACAACAATTGTTATCTCTCTTTCGGTGTTTCTAATGCCACTGTCTTCTTCAATGCCGCACCCGAGTTGAGCACAATCAAAGACGAACTGCACATGGGCAGCTCACTGGAAGCAGTCCTGCTCCTCTCAACCTTCGTCCTAACCTACTGTCTTGGCCCTCTGGTATGTGGTTTTCTCGAGTACCCACTCTACAGAGTGCAGAAGAAGCATAAGAAGCATGGCGGAAATGGCAAATCAGGATTCAAGAGTAGTTCTCATGTTCCCCGCCTCGATCCTCGCCCCGGTCGGTCTGTTGCGGTACGGATGGGGAGCGCAGGCCGTCACGCCTTGATTGTGCCTGAACTTGGTATCGCGCTGTTCGCCTGCGCTGCGATGGTTCTGTTTCAGTTTACCAGTGCATATCTGTTTGAGGCTTTTGCTTTTTATGCGGCTAGTGCGACGGGTGCTGTTTACATTCTTCGTGGATCACCGGGTTTCGGGTTTCCTCTTTTCGGTCCGAGGATGTATCAGTCGCTGAGTTGTGGATGGGGGACTACTATGCTTGCTCTTGTTGTTTTTGTTGTTGTTATGGGCTGTCCGGTGCCTGTTGTTTTTTTTGTAGATATGGTTGAACGACTTGGAGCTCGAAGTAGTTGTGCCACTAGGTAAAGTATGGATGACTTAACAGCTACAATTGACCTGACTTTCTACGTGTTATGGAAGTACAATGCCTAGATAGAACAAAATCTTCTGCGCAAAACGTCAATACATCGAGCTAGCATGAATGTATGTAACCTCAGTTCAGTCCACCTCCACATCACTGGGGACATAGCTGTTCGCCGACCCAGCTTTGGATTTGGATTCTCCAACCTTCCAATCATCAACAATTTACAACAATTCATGATGTCTGATAACTACGGTAGCCACCAAATGGAGATCTACGGCAAGGGTGCCATCCTGCCCGGTGTAACTACCGACCCCCCGCAAGCTAGAGGAGCAAGCTTGAGAGTCTCTAGGCGTTCGCGCAGATCGGCGCCGGCGGAGCAGGCGAGAGAGTGACAATGGATAGTAACCGGCTGGCATTCAGACAGTATAAGCTGCAAGTCTTTAAATCCTTACCATGATACTGACACACTAACAGAGGCCGATATAATCCCCCGGATGATGCGAAATGGCAATGTACAATGATCTACGTTCTTGCTGACCGATGACTTACCTATGTAGACACCCGAGCAAGACATTTCGGTCGAGCTCTTCGGTCAGAAATACGATAATCCTCTTGTCGTGGTACCGGTCGGCGTGCAGGGTATCTATCTTCCACGAAGACAAGTAGACAGGCCTTGTAGAAGTATGCGAGAAAGTCGGAGTGCAGTATACGATGAGCACGGCGAGCACAAGCTCGATTGAAGATGTTGCGACCGCCAACAAGGACGGGACGCGATGGTATGAGCTGTACTAGCCGAGAGACAACGATGTTACGCTGTGGCTGCTAAAGCGGGCAAAAGAAAACGGGTTCTCGGTTCTGGTGGTTACTTTGGACACCTGGTCGCTGGCGCGGCGATCGGCGGATTTTGACGATGCCTATGTACCCTTTATAAAAGGGGGTGGGGAATTGAATTGGGCTTAGAGATCCTGTTTCCGCGCTTATTTCGAGAAGGAGACTGGATCGAAGGTTGAGGAGGATATCATTGGTGCTTCGCGGGCGTGGATCGGTGATATTTTGGCTGGGAGTCCGCATTCATGGGAGGATTTGGCTTTCTTGCGGAAGGATTGGAATGGGCCGATTGTGTTGAAGGGATTTCAACATGTGGAAGATGTTGAGGCTGGCGCTGAAACATGGGTGTGATGGGATTGTGGTATCAAATCATGGTGGTAAGTGATTCTTTAACTGGCCTGTTTTTTTTTCATGCCCTCTCTAATGATTTTCGTCCAGGCCGTCAAGTGGATAGTGCAATCGGGTCTCTGGACCTTTTTCCGGAGATAGTCGATGCTGTCGGGGACAAGATGACGGTGCTTTTCGATCCCGGAATTCGGAAGGGTTCGGATGTGATTAAGGCACCGTGTTTAGGAGCCGAAGCTGTTCTTGTTGGTCGACCGGTGATTTGCGGACTGAGCATTCAGGGCCGAAACGGGGCTAGTCAAGGGTCTTTTGGCCAATTTGTGGCAGAAAATGGGTCTATCGGGGATTAGGGGGGTGAAACATACCGAAGTCAGATTTGCAAGGTGCAATATGGAGGTGACGTGAAAGCGATGTAGAGTGAAGCAGAAAGACCTGAAACATATTTGCGTGTATAGAAAATGTTGGGAGTCGATCACATGTGAGAGGCTGATTTTCAATAGGTGGGACACCAACGTTTACAACATACGCATGGACAACACTGTAAAGGTAAATGTAATATCTTCATGGCTTTAAATTTTGAATGTTCTTAATTCTGGATATGTTTGAAAAGACTAATGACCAGGAAAAACCTGATGATGTCGACATGAATCTCGATTTTGCGCACGCTCACGTTCCAGCCTCAGGATCGACTTTGCTCCCGCAACCAGTCGCATCGTTGATATCTTTGATTACCCAGTCAACTTCGCTATCATTGCGACTGGGCACATTCTTTGGCGGAGCGGCCCTGGATGGCGCGCGAGCCACAACTCTGACCAGCTTGGAACTAAGTCGGGCTTTGGTCGAGGGGATCTTGACGAGGGCAGGACGAGATGTCGCGATTCGTAGTGGTGATGAACACGGTAGGACAGAAGCTGAGTCTCTGCTCGAGAGAAGTGTATGTTCCGTAACCCTGCAGGGCTGTCGACTTAGTCTTGAAATAACACCCCCCTTAGTTAGCGACGCTCCACACCACGGTGACCTCGGCATCTTTTTTCGCCGCAACGACATTTGATTTCTCGTCGACTACTTTGTCTTCGGTTGCAAATCTCTCACAAGCCCTTCTATCTACTTTGGATGCCATTCTCGGGTCCACCGAGTCCTCGAGGGCTATTGCAGCTATTATCACGTTGATTCGACGTGAGTTTAGATCCGTTGAGCCCGGCGCAAGTACCCAGAATATCGGTGTCGGAGACCTCCTTCTTGGCTCTATAGGCTTCGCGCTATTGCAGCGCTGGGGTAAGAAGAACACCGAAAGAAATCTGCGGCAGAATGGCGGGGATGAGATTGTTTGGGATGTTGTCATCCTGGACAATGGCGTAAGAGCAGACGTGATCGGATCCCATCAACTGCAATTTCCCAGCGGCAATGATGAAGAGTTGGTGGAGCCTAGCAGTGCTTCCTTTGTGATGCCTGGAAAAGACGAGGAAGCCTTTGATGTAGTCCGACGGTCGAGCGCGTCTGATTCATTCGGGCATCGTCTCTCTATCCCATTGGATGGCCAGCATCAAGTGTCCGATGAGGATATCCGCGCTTATGTTATGAGCCAACTTCCTCAGGGCTGTCATGCATCTATTAGATCGGAAGTCTTGACGGCGCGAACGATCACAGTTGATATCTACGATGATGATATGGCAGAGATCGCCGCCCCTCCTGGAACAAAAATGATAGAGGAGAGATTCCACCATGACCATGACTATGATCATGGAGATACAAATACGGCTGATGGCCAGGGACAGTTTCCCAAGCATACAGTGGTGTTTAGGACAGCTTTCAACAAATCTCAGAGCACTCAGCTACGACCCTATGACGGCTCGGGAAATTCGGCCCTACCTGAGCCTAATCATCACAAACGAGCATTGTCAGCCAATGCATTGTCCAATAGTCCGATGAAGTCTCGTCGTGATCAGTGGCGTTCGCATCCCGATGCCACACAGGGCATTGCTCCCAAGCGCCGTGGAACAACTCCTAACTCACCGAATGAACCTGTCAAGTCTGCACTTGATAAAAGCACATTAGCGAAATTATCACAAAAGGTTAAGCCAGCTGTTCTGGAAGAGAATGAGGCCAAGCGGCCACCGGGAATGAAGCAACCCATAGACTCATCCGGGCTATCGGGGATTCAGAGTCCTCCTCTACCTCCTAGGCCCACAAAAGGAACAGCGTCTGTGAAGGAAGTGACTGAACGAGAGGCTTTCAGCAGACCTGCTCTCAAGAAGAGACAAACCGAACCTGTGAACTATCGACCGACAACCCCTGTCCCCAACCGGGGTTTACGAAGGTCGCCCTTCCCAAACACCCTCCAAAGACAATCCACACAGTCGCAAACAAAACACACTCCATCTCACGAAATGCATGTATCTGAGGGCTCACGAGGGGGGCATTTCGCGGTGCAAGAGAAGAGCCAAGAGTCACTCCTCACTCAAACCGACACTTTCCTCTCACGCCATAGTGCTAGTATGCGTTCTGGATCGCCTGCCGCAGTCCAGACTCAAGTTCGCAGCAACAGCTCTATGTCTGTGACAAGATCGGAAGCAGACGGGACTTTATCTGCGAATGATAACCGCCCCGGTTCGTCAGCTATGCATCGCAGATCCCAATCATACACCCCTAGCCTGTATTCCCTAGCCACTGCCAGGTCTGAGACGTCGCTGCTGCTGGCCCACCGGCCTCGCAAAAGCGCATATGAAGACATGGAAACCATCGAGGCACTCAATCGCGATGGCTTCGTTCCCGGCATCTTCCCAGAGAGACACTTTGTGCACAACATCCGGCGGTACTCCCGGTTCTCCTCTGCGTCATATGGCTCGAATGCGCTCAAGGTCATGGGCGTTCCTAGAGATTCAAAAAACATACATAATACCAGGTCAGACAGCCATGAGCACAGTGCGTTCTCCGAGAACGCAGGTCTGCCACCCTCTACGATCCTCCTATCATCATTCGTCGATCCAGCCGGGGGCTCGAACGCAGCCGGTGAGACAGAAACAGGGTTCCCACTGGTCCACTACCTTTCCATCGACCACGACTCCAAAGCCGTGGTCCTGACTCTACGAGGAACCTGGGGCTTCGAAGACATCCTCACAGACATGACCTGCGACTACGATGACCTCAAATGGCAAGGCAAACGCTGGAAGGTGCACAAAGGCATGCACGCCTCCGCCAAGCGGCTCCTGGAAGGCGGCGGCGGCCGAGTCATGATCACGCTGCGCGCAGCACTACAAGAATTCCAAGACTACGGCATAGTCCTATGCGGACACTCTCTCGGCGGCGGCGTCGCAGCGCTTCTCGCAACGATGATCTCAGAACCCAACCCCTCCACAACAGGCCCATCCTTCGTAACAGCCTCATACCAACCAGCCAGCCGTCCCCGCCTCCTAACCGCAGACAGAGACCGCAGTCTCAACACCCCGCACCCCAGCCTGCCAACCTACACGCTCCCCTCGAACCGCCCAATCCACGTCTACGCCTACGGGCCCCCAGCCGTGATGTGCCCCTCCCTCCGCCTCGCGACGCGAGGCTTAGTAACAACAATCGTGAATGGCTCGGACATAGTCCCCAGCCTGTCGCTGGGCATCCTGCACGACCTGCACACGGCGTCATTATCCTTCAAGGACGACGCCACGGGCGCCAAAGCGCACATCCGCCAGCGGGTCAGCGATTCCCTCCGCCAAAGCGTCATCCATAAATTCTACGTGAACCAGCCTCCGCTGGTCGTCAACGCGGGCGACGGTGTTGGCGAGGACGCCTGGGCTTGGAAGACGTTGAAACTGCTGCGGGCTGAGATGCGTGCGCCGAAACTCGTCCCGCCTGGTGAGGTTTTTGTCGTGGAGACCATGCGGGTTCTGCAGCGGGATGCGTTTACGGCGCCGGAGCTTGGGGTCGATGGGCATCCCCGTCTTGGGAGGCCGGCCACTCGCGTGCAGATTCGCTTTATAAGGGATGTTGATGCTTGGTTTGGTGAGTTGCGCTTTGCGGGGGGTATGTTGAGTGATCATAATCCGGCGCGATATGAGACTAGTCTTGCTGCGTTGGTGAGGGGGGTCTTGGATGAGTAGACCTCGGGAGTGTGTCTTTTTGGGCTAGTATCTAGTTGGGAGTTGGTTGGGACTTGGATGTTGGGCAAATATAGATTCTCTTTTGTGGTTGTTTGGGATCACCTTCGAGGTTATGTTGTCTAGGGCACAGATAGACAAGAATGCCTACTTACGGTAGCCTATTAACTCTTGGTTAATAAAGAAAAGATAAAACTACAAGCGTTACGGAGATTACGGATGGCAAAAGAGAAAAGTAGTCTTCATCATAAAATGTACATTGAGAATCGTAATATCATATAGTGTATAAAACCGACCCACATAAACCAAATGGGAATCCGATAGAAAGAATCAAAACCAAGATCCAGGGTATCACGGCATCACACACACAACGCCAAACAAAAGAAATCCCCACCTGACAAAAGAAAAAAAATCCTCTTCAACAAATAAAATCATGACAAGAATCAGAATCATACCAAGACAACAAATCCAAAACTGCTTATACAACAAGTGCGGTAGCAGCAGGAGCAGGACCCGGACGACCAGAGTGGCAGCCACGCTCATGACGCTTCATATTGCTGCGCACTGAGAAAGCCTTACCGCAGCCAGCATGTGTACAGCGGAAGGGCTTCTCACCAGTGTGGGAGTGGGAGTGGATGCGCAGGGAAGAAGGGCGCGAGAAAGCCTTGTGGCAGGTACGGCAGATATAGCGGTCATGGTTCTGCTGGTACGGGGCTGTGGTGGAGGGCGGGAAGTAGTGGTGGTGTTGCCATGCCGGGGTGACGGGGGAGATGAGAGCGGGCGACGAGTGCTGCTGGTGCGGCTGCTGCGTCTGCACCTGGACAGTGGGCATCTGGGGAGCCGATGCTGGAGTCGAAGGCTGAAAGGAGGATGTGGTTGGGGGGCGGGGGTAGTACATTTGCTGTTGGGGAGCGTCGATTGGAGATGTGTAGGATGAGACGCTTGGCGCGGGCGAGGCGTAGGGTGCTGTGTTGCGCGGGATGTGGATTGAGCCGTTGCTGGAGATGGAGGAACGGTGGAGGTGGTGGTGGTGTGCTTCCTTGTGAGAGAGCGACTCCACGGGAGATGCGCGCCGGTGGGCGTGGCCGGAGCCCGGGCGCAGAGGTGGTGTTGGGGGCAGCTCGTAGGACTGGACCCGGACGTGGCGTTCAACGAGAGATGGTGAAAGACGTTGGCGCTCTGGGAGGTATAGGGTTAGCGAGGATGTTTTAATGGTTGTGGTGTAGTTGGGAGTACTCACTAGCTGCGGGCTGGGCACCATCGGCACCCTCGAAGAGAGATGAGATCGAAGGCAATGAGACCTTGGGCTCTTCTGCTGGCGGCGACAGAGGCGCCGAGCGCTTATAGTGGCTGGACTCGAGAGGAGTATATAATGGCTTGACAGCCGTGCTGTGAGAGAGCAGGTTGGCGAGATCCATGATGAAGAAGAGGTGTTGGAGTGGTTTGATCCAGATTCGCTTCAAGTTCGACGTCGTTCAGTGGGTGGGGGATGCCACGAGGTTTATACCTAGGAAGCAGGCGGGCGGCTTTGGATGATCGCCAGCGGAGGATGCCGATTCAGGCAAAAATTACGATTTATCTTACAGCCATTTTTTGTTTCTTTTTTCTTTTTTATTTAAAATTTTATTTAAAATTGAATTTCCATGGTTTTGATTTATTTTTTAATAAGACGCAGTTTGCTCCAAAGCTTATTTTAATTGATTTTCCTTTCTTTTTAGGTTTAATAAATTCAATTTAAAATTAATCTAAGCGAGACAAATAATAAATAATTCTTTTCGGAGATTAACGTGGGGGGAATGACGATTCACCACGCGAAGACCAAAAAAGCCCTAACCTTCCAGCCTTGTGGGATGCGTAGCGCCCTAAACCCAAATTGGGAGGCCGTAAAGACCCCGTTGGATGATTGCGCCTCGGCTACGGTTAGTGCAGATCTTGCTCGACCTGTCACATACTCCCAATCCACTCCACAAACGGCTGATCGATCAGGGATCTGGTGATCTACGAGAGCGATAGACGGTTGAATATGGAATGTAGTTCAACACAATCATTCTCGTTATCTCTCCCTTTAGACCATGCTAATTGTACAAGTTTATCAGTGCAAAACCCGGGGGATGGCACCGTGGACGGTTCAGGAGATCATTTTGTCGCGTGGCAGTGGAGCATAACGGCGCAAGCGAAAAGGGAAGGTCACAAAGGGATGAAGCTAGTCTGCTTTGGGCCAAAGCTCCGAGCCTTGGAACCATCTTTGAGCCTGCGCTGCTCATACGCTGGTCAGGTTACGAAGTACTGAGTACTCCATTCAGACTATCCATGGGTTGTATATGTACTCCGTACTGGAAATTTAATTTAATCTATTGATTACTACCTATGTCCGCTGTAATTGATCCCAGGTTTTCATCATAAAGAGCGGCTTTAAGCGCTGGGGACGAGACCACGGGAATGCCTGAGACAGTCGTCAATCCTTGTCCCTGGGCTCGCTTACGCGAACCTTACAAGCACAGATAGCGGAGTGCATATATCGATATATGTACATCATACATGGGAAAAAACTTGTTTCCCTCCCACTCTGGTGCATGATACATATCCAATATCCAGTCAATCTATGATGTATTCTCTAGGCGCAGTCCAATCGTCAATCTGGTTTGACAATGCATAGAGAAAAGGAAAAAATCGCTCCGGCAATTGAGAACCCATCCCGATGCTAAGTTAAGAAGGTGTCAAGGTCTATAGTCGATCTAAAACACACGCTCCTGAAGATCATTCCTCGAATCCGTGGGACTGAACTATAACAAATGAGTTATTGACACGATCGGCGTTCTGGAACCTCCCTCCTATTACGGAGTACAGACCCATTTTACCTCTGAGCTTTTCCGGCCGTGCAGGATTTCTGCACGGCGCGACTAGGGATTGGCCGTTAGAAGTGGATTTTCTCCCGGCCTCGTGGAAGCGAGCTCCACTTTTTGGTCCTTTGCGAGAGATCGCCGGTGACTGAGGTAATATTACAGAACGGACTGTGCGAAATAAAGTAGAATGCTATGGAATTTAGATTACTCCCGTATTCATAATTTCATTTTTGATTTATACTTTACTTCTATAATCCGTATCTCACCCGACCATCCCCCTACACAACATAATAATCAATTTATTAGTTAATATTCCAGAATGGCTCGAGCGTCAGGATCGTCCCGGGACCTACGGATGATCAACCCCTTGTCGGCACTTCGTTCAGATCGCCTCCAGGGCTATCCTCAAATGAGACTGGTCCCGGTCTTTGTATTCCACGGTCATTGATTGGGTCTCCCTTGGCTCGGCTCAGGGTAAATGGGTATTTGACCTTTCACATTCAGCTCGCCTTTGCAAAGTTATGTAAGTCATAGTTGTGAGCAGTCCACGGAGGCCATGTAGGACATGCACTCCTAGCGATCTTCTTTTTGAGGAGCTTCACGGCCGAAAGCCTATTTTTGCTTTTTTTTTTCCATCATGAAACCGGGAGAAAAGTGTTCCGCTCAAGTCTTGTCCCATGGAAGCGATTTTACACTTTACGTTTACCTTTAGTTTTTTTTTTTCAGTTCAAATGTTAAACCAAGGGTTGACTATTCCCCTTCCATTCCACTCTAGAATCTACTATATTTATCCCCAGGTCTGGTATACATCTAATTTTTCTAGTCAACAATCAATAGTCTGCCTAGATAGTCAATCTGACCGAGGAACCTCATGTTGAAGGGGTGATCGAGCTATCCTCTTTAGGTCATAGATCCGGGTAAGTAGCGGATTCAGCCGTGATCGCTGATCGTTTCTTGATCCCGGGGCACTGGGCCCATTGCCACGCGACTGTCTCACCCCTTTCTTCCCATAGGCTTGTCCAGGTCCAGTTAATGGTCGCAAATCAGTGGGGCTGAACATGTCCAGCCACGCGAGAAACTTGGATCCTCGCAGATGTGATGTATAATAAACGGAGCACAACATACCATCTACAATTTATACGCTCAATACGATGTTTTCTGCAGAGTACTGGTCGCCTTGCAAAAAAGGTTGACACATGGCACTTGCATAAATCTATGCGCATTGTGTCTGCTATATCACATATCACATCGTGCTGTGTTTCATCGTGAGAAATTCTAAACTATAATTTAAATTACATCACCCCCAAGCGTCAACCATGAGACCGGGGTTCCAAAAGTTAGATGTGATTTCCTTCCAAAGGCCGTACTTAAACCTACTATTCCACGGTTGTCGGCCGTGAACTTGTGAATTACCTAAATCAGCGTGGATACCCAGGCCATTATAAATTCTAAACAGCCAAGCTTGTTGCACGCCGATCGGGGATTGGTAGATCCGATCTCACGCTTGTACTACTTGGGAAGGTGCTTGGGCGGGGGACCCCCCGGGCGATGCAAGTGCCACGCATAAAAAATGCACGATTTTCTTTTTTTTTTTTTCCTTTTTTGTTTTTTTTTTTTTTTCACGTGGCAGCAAGCCCTAATCTGGTATTTAGTCCGATGCACCTGTCTGCGTCCGATCACTAGGATATCCGCATAGGATCTTCCCGCGACGAAGACTGCAGTAGTGTACATATTTCCATGCTATTTATGCAATTATTGGATTATTGAATTCCCATTAATACGAACGTGTCGAATGACTCCTATCACTTCCGTCATATTCCCAAGTGGATAATGTCCAAATTCCTGTCCAAATTTCTATGCAATAATTGAAAGTATAGAAAGTCTATGGAACACAATTTCTAGGTACAACTTAATGAACAGTTCTGCCTATTATCCTCCTTCCTATTTGGAAATGATTGGTGGATCGACGACGATCCAACTTCAGGGGAGAACACACACCTGGGTAATCCGATGGCCATAGCTCCATTCCGCTGACTCATCCCCTGATCGCCCATGGCTAAGCGACGACTGTTTAGGGAGTGTCTCCGATGCGGTCTTCCATACAATCTGTCGATATTGTCATGCGTTTGATGCGTTGACTCGTATTTGACCCCTGGTGCTCCATACTTGCACAACGTAATCGGAATATTGGTTGTGATCTAGATTTAGATTAGATACATGGTAGATCTGATGATGTCTTGGTCAATTCACGAACTTGATTGTTTGGCCCCCCATCAACTGTCACATGGAGTAAAGGTTACTATGTTGTATATTGTACTGTAGGAGTATCTTTGATTAAAACGGAGGACGGATTACTCCTTCAGGATCCAATATCACTATGCTTGATCCTTTTCCAGCCCCCAAAAACGGGCGAGGTTCATCTCTACACCGTAGATTGTCACAAATGTATCTGCCGAAGAACCAGCCGCGGCCGAGCCGAAACGCCGAGAATTAGGGGGGATTGTAATAATAGAAATGTCAACACACAAAAAGCAAAAACAATGGCCCTTGATTTACTATGTGTAGCTGAATACTAAACGAGAGATGATCGACAGCGATCACCTACAATTATACGGAGTACATTTCTGACCGAAGGAGGCTGATCTAGCAAAAGGGGGCGGTCGCTTCCACAGAGTCGGGTCCGTGAGAAACACCTAATTAGAAATCAGGGCTGCGGGACTATCCTACCGAAGGCGTACTAGTCCCAAATAGGATATACGGAGCATAGCCGGAAAGAACGTTAGGCGAGGGACGGTTAAGAACCCGGCAAGTCTTTTGAGCATGTGAAACAACGACCTGTTCATCGAGGGCGATCATTACAGAATTAGAGAGCTTTACGGCATCTTACCGAGCGTATAATTTCCCGCCTCGGTAAAACCCCCGTGTGTGATCGGCCGTGGGGCCCCCTAGCATCGGGTTATACTTCTCTAATTGTGTTGTCTGTTGGATGTTGTTCCAGCTCCAGGCCTGCGAACTGACCATATGGGTTCCATATATTTGCCTCAAATATTATAAAAAAATTAAAAACCGGAGAACATGGAGCACCTGTGGAGCTGTTCTCAGTACCTAGGTACGCTTGGATAGCTATTTCGGGGAAATGAGACCGGACCTTTCGTCATATTCGTAGATCCTAGTTATTCCCCCCCCCCCCCTCTTTCATACCCGCTCTCAACGCATAGCATCGGTAGATCCAAACCACTTTAACATCCGATGAGTCTGTGTTTCTACGGCGGTATGTAACCTCGGATCTGGAAATATCTGCGATCTGCCCACTCGGAGAAACATCCCTGCGCTAAAAACTCATGGGCCGATATCCAAATGAAGCCATACACCCGCGCATAGTCCACGGAGTTGTCTAATAGTCCTTAATAGTCGGTTTCATTAACCTGGACACACATTGACTCTTGTCTCGGTCCTCATCTACAAGGAAGCTTTCAAGCTACTGCGCTTGCTTCCACAGATATATTGCGCAACATTCGGAGCACATACTCCATACACTCTGAAGCAAGAAGGAATAAAGTTCAAGTCTTTTATTACTTTTGATTAAGGTCCTGCCTATTCGGGCATCATGCTTCCACCTCTTCCCTTCTATTTAGCTTTCTACGGAGTATTTTCCTCCCACTCTGATCCTTCGGGTTTGGTTTCGGGGATTTATTCGGAAGTACGGATTAGTCGTTGTGACAACCGTTGAGATCTCATTTCCAAACCCGGGTGACTCAGGATTATGTGATGGGCCTTAGGATCCCCCTCACTGTTTGCCTACCCATTTCCCTTCCAGCCACCTATACTACGTAGGGCAGCCAGGCAAGTAACTACAAGATACGGAGTAGTTGTACTGCGGACATATTCCGTACAATTACACGGGGGGAGTGGGGGGCAAGGGTCTGATCATTCCCTCATCCCTCATCCCACATGTTGATGACATTACAACGGATGTGCTCCGTGCTCCGTACATACGAGACCATTGCCCGATCGCATTGATCGCTTACTATGTTGTAGGATGCAACGTCAAATTCTACTACCAATAAGAAGTCCGGCACCCAGTCCTGACCGTGATTATCAACATTTGTGTTATATATAAATATTTGCAGGCTACCAATCGATTAGAGGATTTCGGCTCCGGCTCCGGCGCTGACTCGCGTAAAAGGCGAAATCCCTGAATCATCCCTGTCGGAGAGGGGGCAATCCCAATGTAGACGTATAAAAATTCGAAACGTACGTTGTAGTGCATACAAAATTACGTGTGGAACGCTAATGGTCGATCTTGATCGAGGGATTTTCACACTGTTCCATGCCGGCAATTGCTTCTTCCGTTGTGCGGGGGTAAAAGGCGTGTTGCGCTCGGGTATTATGCAAGCATAACTCCGTACGCCATCGGATTGGTCTTTTAATGACAACTCAGTCAGATTGGTAGATCCTACCGTTGCATTCCAGAGAGGTCTAGGACTTTGTGTGGGCGGTTATATACATCCTTGTATGTTGTACTCCGTATGTTTGTATTAGTTCCCCCCTTCACCTCACCATGACCCCCGTTGGGTGTACACATGCATTTGGGTAGCATGTATTATTGGATACAGGTCTGGCTTGGATCCCAAATTCGTGGTATTGGTTGTCCTGCGCCGCATCACAGGCGGCTCGGTGCCCTGCTCAAGTAAAAATAAGTATAAGTGGAAAAAGGGCTTGCATTGTACATATATTATATCTATGTGGTTGCCAGGTACAAGATAGGTACTCCGTACATGATATCAATAATCAGTCTAGGCTGCATATGTTGTAGGCAGTCCTGCAATGATATACAAATTTCCAAGTCATCAGGCCGGCCAGATCTGAATATGCCGGGTATGGCCGAGATTGTGTGACTCTGCGATGCTACGATCTGTCGTAGCACTTTAAGATGGGCTATTTGGTTAACAGGGGGGGTTATTTTCTTTATCCTTGTCTTTGACATCATACGGGGTAATCAGACCTCAAGCCATGATATTGGGGGGCCGTTGAAAAAGGATCAAGCAGCAGAGTGACCAATGCGTGGATCGGACCTCCGGGGCCGTGCAGGACTCTCCAAGCGCTATGATGCGTCACCTGGTTATTGAAACGTGATATATCGTCTTTGGAGATAATTGAAGTGACTGGTTACATAGGAATATTATCAAAGGACTTGGAAGTAGGAGTTTCAGTAAGCTGATTTGATGAAGCGGTGAAATTACCAGTAAGAAAGAAAAAAAGAAAGGAAATGTGAGACAGAGGTATAATACATGACAAAGCATCATTGCATCGTAGAATATTAAGCCAATACGGAGTAGATCCAAAAAGCAAGGTCGATCAACGTGCAGTAAATATGCATGAACATCTCAATAGGGTATGGACTATGGCGAGATCCAAAGAGACAAAGGACAGAATTAGAGTTGATCTTAGCGAAAGGAATGCCTCATATTGACAGCCCATTGGTTTTGCAATCTTCCGATGATCGACCAAAATGTC
Source organism: Penicillium italicum (assembly GCA_002116305.1). Classification (NCBI taxonomy): domain Eukaryota; kingdom Fungi; phylum Ascomycota; class Eurotiomycetes; order Eurotiales; family Aspergillaceae; genus Penicillium; species Penicillium italicum. The sequence continues at coordinate 35,528 of LWEC01000584.1, read as the reverse complement.
GATCTGTGCTTTCTTAAACAGGTTTTCTGTTTTCTTTTTTGAATTTCGATGGGAATTCTTTTTTGAACTTTCAAGGCTCCAAGAAAAGAAGAAAAAGGGCTAAAAAACCAGCCTAGGGTTGTCTTTGATCTCTATCTCTTTGACCTCTCTACTGTTTTTTCCCAGTATACAAAATAAGCCCACTGCGGCTCCCTTTGGGCCCCATATGCACGATCGGCCACTCCGTGTCTGTGCGAGGTGCTTGACCCACGTCTTGGGATCTTAAGTCTGAGCTTCAGATCGTCTGATCGGGGTACGGAGGATACTATATTCAGATACATAAAAGTAAAGTGCTCACTATAGTGTACATCCTACCCCTTTTTTCTTTGAAATCAGAAACCAACGCCTTTCCAAGGTTCAACCGGAGGATGGGCTGAATCGGGTAAATTGATAAAATGACAAAATGACAAAATGGTAAATTGGTAAATTGGGTATCGCAAACTGAGATTAAACTAAACCCCGAGAACTTCATTAGGCGTAGACGTCCACTTGACCATTACTTTGCATGACTTCAGATGGACCACTGGTAATCGCGCTCGCAGCCACTGCCCTCATGCTCTTAATTGCCTTCTTGAAGTTGGCCTTGTCATAATCTTCAGGCATATGCTCGCCACTGTAGATGCAAAGCACGCGCATACCCGGCTTGTAGGACAGTTGTTCAAGTAGCTTCGGTGTAATGAGGAAGTACTGGCCGCCTCCACCGCCGCCGATGGGGTTGCCATTCTCGTCGGTTTCCTCCGTCTCCGAGGCACAGGCAATGTCTACCAGGCGTCCGTGAACCATGCGCTCGTTGCGTGGGTCCATACCTTGATTGATCTCATCCACAACCCGGAAGGGAGAGGCCGAGAGCGACTGGAGTGCCATGAGATAGAAGATGGTACTCACGGCTCGCTCACCACCAGACTGGCGATGTGAATCCAACACCGACAGTCCCGCGCCCTCGCGGAATTGGACGTGAATCACGATCGACCAATCCCCAAAGTCGCTAGGACCAGGCTCGCCATTGGGCCCGGCTTCACCTTCGACTTTGCCCAAGGTGACCTGGCCAGCACATCCGATGCGGCGGAAAGAATCCGAGAAGGCATCGCTGATCTTCTCGATGAGCGCTTCCAACTTGGGTTCCCACTCCTTGCGGATTTCAGTAATGGCGTTGCCAAGTTCCGTAAGCTTGTCTTGGAAATCGGCGAGTTTGGAGCGCAACTTCTCAATCGATTTCTCTCGGTCTTCGAACTCCTTGATCATGTGGCTACTACCACCGTGGGTGAGTTCAAGTCGGGCCTTTTCAGAGTCAATGTCGGCTTCGAGTTTATCCACGTCATGATCGTCGAGCTCTTCAAGTAGAGCTTGCGCGTCGGGTTGATCGTGTAGTTCTTGGCTGATTTGCTGGGCTTTTTGGAAAACTGCTCTGGCCTTCACTTTGGATTCCCTCAATTTGACTGTAGCTTCCTGTGCCTCTCGCCTCTTTACTTCTAGTAGCTTTGTACGATCAATGTTCCGATGCCGCAGAGTCTGAAGATCGGAAGTCGCCTCCAAGAACAGGACCTCAACTTTAATGAGCTCCTCGTAAGCTTGGCGGAACATTTCAACAGAATCCTACATCACGTCAGATGAAAGTAGACAGACATGGCAGTGGTGAACTTACGGCATATTCGACAGCGGCTTCAGCCTTTTGAATTGCAAATTCGTCTTGCTTATTGCGAATCTCACGAACTCTCTCCCGCACTCCTTCAAACATCGATGTAATGTTTTGAAGTTTGGCCTCTTGTTGTGCTGCAAGTTGTTAGATAAGTGCCAAAGGGCAAACAAGGGATGTATCATACAGATTTTTTCTGGAATTGCTCGATACTGAGTGTGAGCGGTCTGTTTTGCGCTCTTTTCTTTCTCAATATCTTTCTGTAGTACAAGTTAGCATGAGGTGTGATGAAAGTAAGATGAACTGTGCAAAATACCATTTCTCGCTCGGCCTGCTCGTGTTCTTCGCGTATTTTTAACAAGGTAGCCCTCTCGGACTCGAGCTTCTCCTTGATGTCCTGCAGCTGTTCATTCCATAACGTGATGTTCTCTTGGTGTTCACGTTTGAGGGAAACATCAACGGGCTGTTCGGTCCACACTTGAGCGGACTTGATCTCGCGGACCCGGGTTGATGTGGCACCTGGTCCATACTCTCTACGTCGAGTCACTTGATAGCTTCTTTTCCCAGATACCCAGGAGCTCAACAAACCCTCCTCCAAACGGGAAAACACTTCATTCGAGATTTCTCGCAGTCCGATAGGAGTCGAGTGCAGGTTCTTCTCACTGCACAGCATAGCAATGACGGGATCGGGCCCGACCAGAAAATCTCTTGCCCAACCATCGAATCCTAATTGGGTAAGCTGATCCTTAGGCATTGGAGGCCTCAGAGTATCTAATGACAGCGAGCAGGTGCGGATACTAATATCGTGGAGTCCCAATGTTTGGTTAATCGCATGTTGCAAGGTGCGGAAGTCTTTCCTGGTCTGCACAGTGAATGACGTGAAGTCCGTCTTCTGGAATAAAGACTCGACAGCATCGGCAAATTTGGGGTCGGTGATTGAGCATGTAACGATTGGAGGGCCAAAGACTTCTTTTTCAAACTTGCTTTGGTTCTCAAGTAGCCATCTATAGGCTTTCAGCGTATCGTAAGATGCTTTCTGCAACTTGAGTTCTTGTTGTCCGGAGGCTGAGTCCAAGTTGCTCAGCTGGCGTTCGGCCTGCTGAATATTCCTTTGCGCTTGCTTTTGCTGCTCCTGAAGGGGCTCCCTCCTGTCTTGGATTTCTCTGGCCTTTATCTCAAGCTCGCGTTTTTCGAGCCGTTTCTCTCTCTGATATTGTAATAAGCATGCTAGTCCAAATGATAGAAAACATAGGGTTTCTTACCAACGCCTCGTTGTAAAATTCTGGGTCGAACTCCACGGCCTCCTCTTCTTCTTGGCGTCGAAGTCTATTGATAGCTTGCTGAGCCGATGCAGCTTCGGACTTGTGCCTTTGGCCACTCTTTTTTTCTGCCTCGATCTGACCATTGAGATCCTTGATACTACTCTCAAACTCGTCGATTTTTTGACCCCGTTCAGTCGCGACCCTGGATGCCTCGGCAACAGAATCCTTTCGGGCATCTTTCGCACCGTTCAATCGCGCGATGTAGGCCTCTTTGGCGTTGACTGCACGCAATATAGGCTCGTTTTCTGCTCGAATCCGATTATATTCTCGCTCAACTTCAGCTTTTCTAACTTTCAACGCCTCGACAGCATTGTGGTGTTCCTTGTACTCCACAATTGGACGGCAACGCTCAAGGATTTCGATTTTCCGCTTGATCACGGCTCTCTGGCGCATTCTTTCGACATCGGCTCTTTGCATCTCTTGGCGATTCTCCATGTTTTCTAGCGATTCTTTGTCGTCGCTGTTTTGCACCTCCAGTTTCTTCTGCTTCTCTCTTAGCGTCTTCAAGGCCTCATGCCACTGGGTCATTTCCGGACCTGCTGCTGCTCTTTGCGTGGAGTGAAGAAGCTCAACCGGTGTAAGTGCAGCAAACTCAGCGACTTTATCCTGAGGAAGGAACTGGCAGAGATTGTCTACCTGGATCGCGAACGACTGGGCCAGTTTTAATACATCTTTCTTAGAAGCCGAGGCTCCGTTGAGTGTGAATGAGCTCTGATTGCCATCGCGCTTGATGATTCGCTGGATGACAGGATTCTGGCCAACCTTGGGCGGTCCACAGAGTTCAATCTCAATCATAGCCTCTCGGGCCCCATGCTTCACAAACTCGCCCAGGTCTTTGGCGCGTCCAAGTTGCTAGAGGTCATATTAGGGTAAGTATAGGGTATATATGCAGTATCATAGTCCGAGGCATACCTGAGGTCCCCATCCAAGGCCTAAGCAGATGGCACAGACCAGGGTGCTTTTGCCGGTTCCGTTTGGTCCAATGACCATGTTGAGCTTTGGTCCAGGGTAGAACACTGCGGACGTGTAGGTCACGAAGTTTGTCACCTTGATCCGCACGATCGCACCCGGCTTATAGCCACCGGGGCCAAGGCCATCGTGGGCTATCGCACGCGGGGCCTGAGAAACCGTTTCTGATGTTTCAGATTCAGCGCTCTCCCCATCACTCTCTCCTTCGCCTCCGCTTTCACTCTCATCTCCAGGCTCCGATCCGTTATCGCTTTCGGTGGGGTTCAAGCGGGGGCGTTTGTGGTTCGAAGGTTGGGCTGGGGGAGTAAACGTAGGGTCTTCGCCTTCTTCATCACCGCTGTGAGGTCGACGACGAGGAATACTGGGTGACGCCATGCTGGTCGGAACCGTCGAGTAGATGTAGAGGGAGCCTCATGGGCTGTCTGTGAAATTTGCTTTGTCCGGCCTTTCTTTGTTCAAGTCAGACGCGAGGGGAACGCGTCCGCGATCAATAGAAAGTCTGATTTGAGCAGGCGGTGAGATCCTCGAAATAGCCAATTAGTTGCGATCAATTAGCTTCGACTTTCTACAGCACTCACCATGCCTCCTCCGAATATTAAGCGGTTGGTCTTAACTACTGCAGTCGTTTCTATCACTATCACAGGCACTCTTTATGGAGCTGGTCTTAAAACAAATCAAGAAATTGCTGAGGTATGACCGAATCCATCTAAACCAGAGCTATCCGTTTATCTACAATCATATCATTGAATCTCACTTCTGATTTAACGATTTACGCAATATAGACAGTAAAGCAGCGACAAGAAGCGACGTTTGATGAGCAAACTAAAGCCCTCCAGGGTATGCGCTCCAACTTGATTGCTCGGAGAGGCATACTGGAGAACCAGATACGAGACTTGGATACAAGGATGTTAGAGAAGCAGCAGAAAGGCATCGGTGGTGATGATCAAGATCAACCGAGTGGAGGACGATGATCACTACAAAGCCTCTGCCGAACGGAGGCAATGGATTCACAACTACCGTTAAACGCAAACCAACCCACGATGCAACCGGCACGCTTTGATCCTCCGAAGGACCGCGCACCACTTTCGATTCAAATACAAGGTGGCAGCTATCAACTAGTTCCAACATGGTCTTAACGCCTAATGGCCATGCAAAAAACTTTCTACCATACCAGTTGCACTTGAAGGTGGTCCTTCGAGTCCTGCGTCCACGCAATCCAACCATGGCCTGCGAAGTCTAGAAACACCGGACTTGCTTCTATTAAAGAAATTGACTGCTTGCTACTGAGCAGTATCAGCGTGTGCATGTACATAACTTGAGGTGCTACTCAAATCAAATACTCCTTCTATTGTTTATAGACAAAATATATCTTTTCCACGCCTGCCCGGAGTCTGTAATGAGTTTGTTACTATGAAGATTCCACCAGAGAGCTGAATATATGTTGAAGTTCATCGCGGGCGCTCCCTTCATTTCCCGGACACTGTGGCATTGATCTCCAACCCGGGGTCCCTGGATATATCAATCAGCCCAGGAGCCACTTGAACAGCCCAATGGAATCAGGAGACACTGTCGGTCAACTGATTCGAAAGCAGCAGAGAAACCCCAAACGCCTAAGCCTCGAGGTTGAGTCGCTCAAGCAAATTATCCAGCTTCTCGAGCAAGATCTCATAGTTCATCGCATCTTCCGAGAATTCATCCTCGACAACCGCGCCGTCCAGAGTTCGAATCACCGGGGCATGGACATGCGGCTGCTGCCCTTGACTGGGGATGGCTTCCTTGGAAACATCAAGGGTCTTGACACCTTCTGTAAGAATTATAACGTCTTCCGACTGCTCGTCTTCATCAAAATCTTCCGGCGGTTCTTTTTCTTCCATCATCTCATCCAGACCAGCCTCATCAAATCTCAATCTAAAGCGCTCTCCAAGATAGAACCGGATATCATCCAGCATTTCAATGGTATCAGTTTCCTGTCTCGCCTTGATACGAGATGCTGATTCTTGGATCAACTCCGCAAATTCTGGGCTATCTATATGTGCTTCCAGTCGATATGCCAAATATCGAGCAGCGAATTCTTCCAATCGCTGCACGCGCGTCAACCACGCAGCTCGAACGATTGAGTAAATGTCAATGTCGTCTTCTTCCGCCGTACCCCGAGTTCTCGCAGCTTCGGTCTGGGACATTCCAGCACTGCCAAGGGTGCTGATGACCACCGCAGCTTTCGTCTTCAGCTTTTCAATGAAGAGCATGTCTGCGGCGAACAGGACATCGACAGCGATTTCTAAGGGGAAATCGGCTCTTTCGGTGTATAAGAATGTAAGAATAATTTGCAAGACTTCAGGCGAACAGTTGACGTCGATGATTGTCAGATTCTCGTTGAGATAAGCTTCGCGAAAGGTGGAAGTGAACATTGCCTGGAAAAACTCAGATCGCAAAAGCATTGCTCGATGGCATGGGAAGATGATTGATTTTGGGGCCTCGGGAGTCTTCTCATTTACAGTCGGACTGGATGTGCCATTGCTGACTTCGGGTGTGTCAATGTCTGCTTCCTCCTCTTCCTCAGGGAGTTCATCCGCCCTCAGAAGAACATCAGCGAAGATTGCATTGCTTCGACTCCACTTCACCTCGTTCACTTTCGAAGTCTCCACCTCAAGCTTGTTCCCCAGAATATTCTCCTGGAACCATTGTTCCATTTGATCTCGGCCCTTGGAAATTTCGTCGGTTCTTCTTTGCCTGGCACGTCTCCTGTCTCCGCTATCAAGGATACTGTCTAGAAGACTGGGGATCTCCAAGTGCTTGGAGATTCTATCCAAGCCTGCAAAAGTCTCGGACTCCGTGAAGCCTGTCCCTGGTCCACTTCTCAAATCCCGAAGGGCTTCTCCAAAGTACAGGTATTTGATAGCGGCACTGAATGCCTCCGGGGGAATGGTGCTTGGGAGACTCCATGTTGCAGAGTCTGGCGCCACGGCTAGTTTACCATAGAAGTACGGAGAACGTGCCGCAAGAATGAATTTGTGGAGGTGAAGCGATTCGTCTGATGCAGTAACAACAATATCTGTTGTAATTGGAGACTCACGGGTGAGAAGGGAATTTATATGCGCGGCTAATGGCTGGAGGGGGTCCGTGGACTTGGAGTAATCATATTCCAGGAGGAGGTTTCGTATCCGGTCGTTTAGGGCATTATAGAGACATCTATAGAACCACCATGGTCAATTCTAGTCAACTCTATAGAGAACCAATAGCTATTTACCTTTCACCCTGAAATGTGTCTCGCTCACAAAGTGCACCAGACTCGAGAAGAAGTTGCACAACTTCATAATGACCACAAAGACTCGCCTACCAGGTGTATTGGTTATTATGTGGTACGCGGGATTGGCACGGTCGGTTTATCAATATATTGTACTCACCAGGATCAATGGCGTATAATCATAGTGATCACGAGCATTAACATTGACGCCCTCGGTGATTTTTTCCTGACAGACTTTCAAATCGCCCTGACGACATGCGCTGCATAGTTCACGGAATGGCTCACTGAGATCTAAAGGGTTATCATCCTTAATAGTGCCCTCCTTAATCAATTTCTTCTCATTGACTAGGCTGATCTCTAGCTGATCCTTCCGCAGCACAGTTGGCTCTTCCATCATGCAGGTTGCTAGGAACAACAGAATCGAAGTGGGATGAGGGCAAACGGCAATCGGCGGGGGCGGAAATGCGCTTATCGATAACGAACACGTGATCATACAACCGTGAAGTTTGAAATTAAGGGGTTGCTCTAAATTATATAGATTGAGGAGAGTGAATACAGTGATTTCAAGGCATTTCGATGATTGAAGTGGGGAGATATATATATTTTCAAGTACGCACAGTAACAGACCATTGAATAGTCGTACATTAAACCAACGTCGGGGTTTGCCTCCTTCCGACCGTTTGATCGACCTCCCCCACCGCCTGCTGGGTTGGGCAAAGCGCCATAACCAACCGTTGCATAGCAACGATCCCCCAAACACCCATCTTCAAAGCTCCGATTCATATTGCCTTGACTCTTCCTCAAATCTTCAATTCTGCAGTTCGACTCTTTTTTTTTACTAACACAGGATCTTCTCTCACACCGTTCATGCATCATTGACTCTCATTCTTTTGTTTCGTCTTCCCCTTACTGTCCTAAACTCTACAGCAATCTATAGCCATGGCGATTGCTTTGGCTGAGGCCGATAAGTATGAGATTTTGGACAAAATTGGTACGTTCTGCCCTTACTACCGCCCAGCTCATATTCGATATGTTCAAAACTAATCATCTATATGCAATTAGGTTGCGGTTCCTTCGGGATTATTCGCAAAGTCAAGCGGAAGTCCGATGGATTCGTAAGTGTAGTGCTTTGTTGGCATCTTGCAACCGGGACTAACCTCAATTTACTCCTATAGATTCTATGTCGCAAGGAAATTAACTACATCAAAATGTCCCAGAAAGAGCGCGAACAACTTACTGCCGAGTTCAACATTTTGAGTTCCCTTCGTCACCCGAATATCGTCGCATACTACCACCGAGAACATCTCAAGGCCAGCCAGGACCTGTACCTGTACATGGAGTACTGTGGTGGCGGAGATCTAGGCATGGTCATCAAGAACTTGAAGAAGGCCAACAAATACGCCGAGGAGGAGTTTGTCTGGCGCATTCTCTCCCAGCTGGTCACTGCTTTGTTCCGGTGCCACTACGGATCAGATCCCGCCGAAGTCGGATCAAACATTCTGGGGCCAGCTCCCAAGCCATCTGGCCTCAAGGGAAAGCAGGGGCAAGTCACCATCTTGCATCGCGACTTGAAGCCGGAGAACATCTTCCTTGGTAGCGACAACACCGTCAAGCTGGGCGATTTCGGATTGTCCAAGCAAATGCAATCCCACGATTTCGCATCAACTTATGTTGGCACGCCTTTCTACATGTCACCGGAAATCTGTGCGGCTGAAAAATACACCCTGCGCTCCGACATTTGGGCGGTTGGCTGCATCATGTATGAGCTCTGCCAGAAAGAGCCCCCTTTCAACGCTCGCACCCACATTCAACTAGTTCAAAAAATTCGCGAGGGAAAGTTTGCTCCCTTGCCTGATTACTATTCACCAGAGCTCAAGAACGTTATTGGAAGCTGTCTTCGGGTCAATCCCGATCACCGCCCCGATACTTCTGCTCTGATTCATCTTCCTATCATTCGCCTGATGCGCAAGGAGAAAGAGGTTGTTGACCTCGGAAAGACCCTGCGCCGACGTGAGGAGGTTGCTGTCCACAAAGTCCGCGAAATGGAACAGAACCTTGCCAAGAGAGAAGCAGAAAAGCAACATATCAAGGCTGAAATTGAAAATACCGTTCGACGAGAGTGGGAGGTCAAAGCACGCTTGGAAATTGATCGCCAGGTGCAAAGCGAACTTGACAGGCTCCGTAAGCGATTTGAGTCGGAAGTGCAAGAAAGGGTTGCCATTGAGGTGAAGAAATACAAGCACAATACTTCCAACAGCAATACCACCCGAGATGATGTATTTCGCACGAGTACCCACGGCTCTGGGTCCTCTCGATCCAGCAATCAAGGTTGGCGGTCTTCTCGATCTTCTGCCAACATGACAGACGATAGCGATAGTACCCCCTCATCAAGCGCCGATATCAGCCAGCTGTCTCTGGGCTCTCCTCCACCAAATGCCCGAAAGCCGGCCAAGAAAGAGACGCGAACACCATTTTGTCGGTCGAAGACCGTGGTTGATTCACCGGTGGATGTTCAAATGGCCGAGCCATCACCTATTTCAATTGCTTCGCTTTCCCTGTCCCCCCGCCGCACTTCCGCCCAAGGAGGCGCTCGCAACATTTTTGCCGAGGCCGAGCGGAACAAAGCTAAGTGGGAGCCCACCCTGGCCTACTCCGATGATGAGGACGACACCCCCGACTTGCCCTCACCAACTCGGCCCAAGGTGAAGCCCGACCCCTTGAAGGCGCCACGACGACCTCTACTTCGCCAGAACACCGCGGCCCTCATGCAAAAACTTAGCACCCAGCCTTCGTTGTTCCCTTCCAGTGGTACTCGGCTTCCTCAATCCACGAGTGCATCCGCTTCCCAGTCTGAAGAGCGCAGTGCAAGTGAGAGCAGAGCCAGATCTCCCCACCGTCGTCTAACTAAAATCCCATCATCCGCCAACCTCGCTGCCGACGCGAACACCTCGCCAACTCGCAAGAGTGCCTCGAAGCAGCAACCTCCCCCTGCTAAGAATGGGGGCGGCGGCGAAGAGATGTTCAAGGCTGTCATGCAACGCAATATGGGTGGCCGCACTCTGGTCGAACTCGCACAGGCGAGAGCTGGAGGCCGTCCTATGGATGAAGTCAAGCGTTCTGCCAGTGACTCGCGCGCTGGCGGTCCTACCATGAGCGTCAAATGCTCCGAACGCGATGCTCCTGCTATCTGGAACCCTGAACTGGATGAGATGCCCAGTCCCTTCCTTGCCCGTGGCAAGAAGGTTATCCGCAACCTGCGGTAGTCTTCCCCTCTGATCAAATTTCCTTTTCATTTACTTTGTTCTTTTCAGTTTGGTCCTGGTTTCGGATCTTTCATGGCGCCTTGGTTTGGTGTGGTTGGAGTTTGTTTTGGATTGGAGGCTCTTTTTTCCCTTCTTCTTCTTCCTGGATTGGATTTTATGATTTGGTTTCTTTGGAAACCCTCAGTTCCCCTTATTTCCCCCCGGCTTCGGATTTTGCACTTCGCTTCTTGCGCATACTTTCCCATTATGTCACGGAGTTGGCCCTAATGTTTTCGGAGCATCCTTGCCACATGCAAGACACGGAGTTTGATTCACATGTCTATGGCTCGTCCATGGCTCTTTGCCTTCGCTGGCTACACACTTGCCTCCCCGACTGGACTCTTTACTACTTTTCTTTTGTTGTTTATGCCGTCACGCCCCTTTTCCTTCCAGGAAATGATTCAGCTCTCTTGTACATTTATTTGCATTAGCCATGCACTGTCTGTTGAATTTTTGTATTCTGCTTCCCATTTCTCTAAAACTTTAATTCATTCCTCGTATCCTCGTCCGTCCCAAACATATATATAGGTTGCATTAGACTTGTCTTTGCTACATCCCCATACCGGGAATCCTTCGCCCTGCTTCTAATTTGAACAATCGTTCTCCTCGGCCATGCTCTCTATCTCTGTAAGATTTTAGTGTTTCGGCGTTATATGCTCACAGTTCTAGTGCTGCAGAGCTTCAATTTTGGAGTTATAAATCCATTTTCATACAAAACAAACATATTTTCTATCATTCTGGACTTGTAGTCTGGTTGTGGAAGTTTACGCAGAATTTCTAGAAGTGCCAGTCGAGTCATCTGTAGTGTTAGCCCTAAGGTGTATGCCCGGTTTACTTAATCACCATTCAGACTACTCGATACGTGGAATACAAAAGTATGCACATTTGATTAATATCTGCAGCATGGTGCACGCATCAAGTTTGATGAAACATTTTACTCGAAAGGTCAGATATTAAGCCCAAGCCTCCTCGTCTTCGACCTCTTCTATCTGAACTGACTTACTCTCCTGTTTGAAACGCCGCTCCTCTTCTTCTAAAGTCAACATCCAATCCTCCTGTGGCGAATCGCCAGCCTGTGCTTCTGGGGCGGGGCCAGCATTATACCCAGCTTTCTCAAGCTTGTCCATCTCTTCTGGTTCCAACAACTTCCCCTGTCCCTTGATTGACTGCTGTTTCATCCTGACCGCAGCCGGAATAAACTTCTTGGTTGCCTCCTGTCGCAAGTCCCGAATCTGAGGTTTCGCTTCGTAAACAGTTTTGGCCACTGGAACCGCCGTTGGACGAGATGGCAGAGGGTGAGGACCACTGCGCTCAACGTTCTGTTCTGAAGGCACATTTCCATCCCGTCTGCGCTGGTGCTGTCGCGGAATCGGCGGCGGTGTATCCCGCGGCATGGGTATCCTTCGCACATCCTCATCCGTATCGCTGCTGTCACTATCGCGAGGCATCCGTGTTTCATCTGAGCCTCGCCTTCGCTTCCCGAGCACACCGTCGCCACCACCCCGTCTGGCGCCATCACCCTGGTGGCCCCCCCTGCCGCCGTGATCGAACCGGGGTGCCTTGTCGCCAAGAGCTTCACGAGCCTTTAAAACGCCTCGCAAATCCTTCTCTAGCGCTTCGAGGAGCTCCTTATCGCGCGGCCGTAGTTTTTGTCCTGATTCTTCGGCTTCTTTAAAGCTGTTGATCTGGCGCTGAATTCGATCTGGGTTGCGGCGCGCAAGTTTCTCGTTTCGGCGCGCTAATGCCTCTGCTTTGCCTTTCTTCAATTCTTTTTGTTTATCCTGTTTCCGCTGCGCTGCGGCAGGGTTGATCGAGCGCTCTTTGTCTTTGGCCATGACGTCGTGTGGTGTTGGAACTGGCGTATAGGAGTTTTGTAATTATCGGTATGGCGTAACCTAGCTGTGAAAGCTAGTGATGAATCCCTTGGCCTCTTGTCGAATCAATTCCGGCGATCACAAATTAGGTACCAGCACAAATGTCTGGGCTCTGCGGGGGTTGTCGCACGTAAAGGATATGGTTGGAAACAAGAATGCAGAGCGCAGATTAGAAAAGAAAGCGTGCAATAAGGATAGACGCTTTGTCCGTCTTGCAGAATGATAGGTAATCAGTGCGGTAGGTTGCCTCGACTGGATCGATCGCGTCGGGCCGTCAGGTCGAGACTGCAGGTTGTCCGGGATTGGGATTGGGTGACGTTCACAGGCCGAATGCTAGAAAGTCTATGAACAAACGGTGTGTCAGGTAAAATCGCCGGTTTCTGTCTCACAGCATAGGCCGGTAAGGTTGGGTGTGATAGTAGCGGCCGAGTAAAGAAGTTGAGGTCGAAGTTGTAGTTGGAATTTGGTGAAGTACAGAGCGGTGCAGCGACCATGGGAGACTTGCCAAGGTTGAGTCCTGGATATTTTTGGCTGGCAGAAAACTACCTCAGGCACACTCACATAGTCAAAGCGGAGAAAGAAGCGGTGTTTTGCAAAACCAATCAAAGAGTTAAGTCTCACCTGGTCGCTGCAGTCTTCCGTAGAAGAAGTTAAAGAGTGCAGAGAGAGCTACTCCGTACTGTGGTTCGCAATTGGATGTGCATCTATATTTTCAATACAGATTTATATATATTTCCGAGTGCGTTAATTTAATTAATAGCAGCATTGCATACATAATTACAGATGAATGTAATTGACTATTGCTCTCAATTCTCTTATATATCTAGAACATATACTGCAGAGCCTCTTAAATCTCCCACCTCATCGAGATAGCTGCAGAGCCCAGCATTTAAGCATCGCAATAGCCAATATGAAAAAGAAAAATAATTGAGGGATTGCTTAAAAGGATGAAACAACAGAAACCCCTCTAGAACGTTCAATACAAGGTATGCATAATGTATTAAACATTGCTTTTTCTGGGAATTCCGTTCCATCTTCAAGCCCCTCTTTATGGGGAGGTCCGAGGTATCGTATTTCCGCCTGAGACTGTGCTCCAGAACATATAAAGGAGAAATCCCATTAGCCTCTTCATCGGGAAGCGTAACTGGCTTCCCTGGAGCCGCGCGCTGTTTAGTTGCCGCCAAACTCTCAGCGGCTCACGCCTTCTTTCTCCGCCTCTTTCTCCGTTTTTGGTTTCTCCAGCTTCTCTCCCCTCTTTAACTGTCAATAGTCGCATTCCCCAACCTGACTGCAGTATATCACAACCTCTCATATCTACACAATTCATCCTCCATCATGACCTGTGGTCCGTTTGGTCTCACATCGAGTTTGATCGGCGCCTCGTAGACTGTCGCGGTCGGAGCATGTCTCTGCCGGGACCAAATGTCCGTCTCAGCCTCGATTCTCGACACTTCGCTTGGCCTCACCTCCTCCGAGATCCAAATCCTCCGACATCAACAGCAGATTGCCTTACAGGGCGGCCATGCCGGCAACGGGGTGGCCAGGGGCAGAGGCACCGGAAGAACCAGCAATTCCAGCTCGCGCGCAACCAGCGCTGCCAGCAGCCAGGGCCGTTTGCTGCTGGACCCTATGAGCCTTCGCGCACTCTCGCACCAGCTGGACGGGTTGCAGGCTCAAATCAGTCACCGGATCGAATATGTAAGTTTCCCCAGCGGTTCTTGACCACATGTCCATATCATCGGGAAATCACCTTGCGTTGTTTTAACATGCGACATCCTTGCTAGCTCGAGGATCAAATGCAGCGCTCCATCCAAAACACCTACGACCGTGCGGGAAACGTCATTCGCAATGCTGATGCTGAAATTGCGCGCACCCGTGAAATTTTGGCCTCCATCGACGAGTTGGACAATGAGTTGGCGAAGATCGCTCATATCCGTGATATCGTCAGGTCTTTCCGTGGCCGGATCGAGAACCTAGATCACCGCATTGACCAGAGTTCTCAGCGCCGACGATGATGCCGTCCCATATACACCCCTCCATATACTTCCTTCAAACCCACGCTTGTCTTGAAGCGCTCCAAAAGACCGTGTTCGGTCATGCGTTCTGCATATCTTACTTTTACTCGACCACTGGATGGTCTAACTGATACACACCTATATTTTCTCCACAAAAACACACAAGTACTCGATCCAGAACATACCCAAATCGACAGAACAACAAGAAACAGAAAGCTTTATATTGAATGTGTCCTCACGGACTTTTTTTTCTTGAATGCGCCAGCCACCATATTCATATTTGTCACATTTCAGTGGTCTGGGTATCTGCTTTATGAAAAAATCGACTCAAAGAACTGCATGCCTCGTGGCACCGTCATGGCGAGACACCAGTGTTGAGTATACGACCTCGAAAGGACTGCAGTGTTTTCACGACTGTGTGCGCTCTGCTGGCGACGGCAATGGCTACTCGTTTTACACCCGATACTGGAGATCCATGAGATTTGACGACTATCACGAAGGTTCTTTAATGTGGTTTTAAGCGCATAAATATGACTCGTCTTTGTGTTTATTTGTTTGATTTGATACTTCTGCTATTTCCCCTGTTGTTTTGATTCCCCTCTCTGCATGTTGCGTGTACATTGCTCCGGGTTTTCTTTTTCCTTTTTTTTGCGTTTATGTTGGCCCATGTCCATCATTGGGATGGTTATAGCTTGGCTTACGGTGTTCTGCAATATAATTGGGAACAATTTCTTCAAAACGACTGAATCGTACGTCGCATTGCATTGAGTCCTCCAAGGTGGACATGAAAATTGATATTCCAGGATCTGAATTTCAATCTCAAGTAGGTCGTCGGTGTGAATGTAGTCACTGAGGATATTGAGGCTACTCACGGGGTTTGGGGCCTCTTCCGGCGATGAGGGTGAGCATGATTGCTCCGATTTGATGGGCACCCCTGGTCATTGTGGCTGTGATCTCATAAGCCGACCAAAAGCGCGGCCGACAGGGTCCAACAGGGCGCCTTCATCACGTCAATGACATGGCAAGAGCGAGTACACTGGCCGATTGACGCGCGCACCCTGAAAGTCCGCACTGGTTTTGTGCTCTGCGGGACATGAGAGATTGCCCAAGGTGTAGATTCAATAAATGGAAGTGACCCCCCGCGCAATTGATAAATTTGGCGGGTGCGATTCACGTCATTGGGGTATCTGCGGCATCTGCGGCATCCAACATAGGCACATTCTCTTCGCATATTTCGACTGCATCCCCTTGCGACACCGCCGAGGTACCCATTTCTGACGCATTCGCATCGTGTAGTAACACCGAGTCCTTCTCCTTCCGGCGCTCAACGAGCTTTTTTCCACGTTTCTCCGTCTGAGGGAACCGCTTCACAGTCCCGCATGAGAGGCACCGGACGACCAGTACATCGGCCCATGGCTTCTTGCCGCCGCGACTTGCATTTCTGGTTTCATGCGAGCAAGTGACCCCCGGCGTCAGGATTGTATCACAGCGCTTGCAGACCGATCTCTTCAGTGTGACCGGCAGCCGAATCTGCGTCTTCATTGCAACGGCGCGTAGATGTGATACACATACCCTTGAGAGGTTCCTCAATGGCTCTTGAGTCTTCTTTTGATTCATAGACCAGAGTTGTTGTTGGGCATCTACTGTGTGGCCATTATCCTCCGAGTCAATATGACAAGCAACTGAGGTGCGTTCATTGTTTTGAACTTTGGCGTTCTGACCCTTTGCGAGTGCAGATTTGCCCTGGAAATATGCGGCAGCTTGGTGTAGATAATCAAGCCGTGCTCGAATATGGCTCAGAGAGTTCTTGGAATTCTTCACTTCCTTCTTTCCTTTGGCTTTTGCCATTCTCGAAAATTCGACAGATCAACAAGTGGATCTCCAGGTTATAATTTGCTGTAACCTGAAAAGCTTCCCATTTGACGCTAAACCAAAAGCGGTGAGGCTGACAACCACGTGATAATCCCTTGTTGAGGTCTTCGTCCTACCGCCTTGACTTCTTCCCCTGCACCTTTGTCTATCGAGACCTGCCACATTCCCGCGGTCCATATTCTTCTCTACCTTTGACTTCTTTTCACTTCAACCCCCACATCATCCCTCTCGCATCACTTCTACCTCTTCCCCTCAAAACTCGCCCATTTACGCCGCCATGTCTCACGAGGAAGATCTTATCGACTACTCTGATGAGGAGCTTCAGACCACCACAGCACCAACCACTACTGCTGCGCCTGCCACCACCAATGGCGATGCCGACAAGCAGGGTGATTTGACCGTAACCGGTGGCCGTCCCGACAAGAAGGGCAGCTACGTCGGTATCCACTCCACCGGTTTCCGCGACTTCCTGCTGAAGGGTGAACTTCTGCGCGCCATCACCGACTGCGGCTTCGAACATCCATCGGAGGGTTAGTCTAACTCATTATTCCCACAAGCGTTCCTCCATTTGTCCAATCTCCAACGTCCGTCCATCCTCGCGGGAAGATTCTTCTGTCGGTATTTGGCAATCAGTCGTGTTTCGAATCTGCAGACGACATGAGGATTATTGCTCCTGAAAAAGGACAATGTTCCATCACAATATATATGCGCTTGGTCCTGTGGCGGTCTTGCGCTAAGCCTGAGCCTCCGTCCCCAACTCCCACGTACTTCGTGGAGATTGGCGCACGCGGTGGAAGATTGTGATATTCATCACTTTTGTCTCTTTGTGAGGCGCACCTCATGTTGTCTGCAGAATATGATAGGATATCCACAAAAAGCATGGCTTTATAATGTGACATTCAGTCACGGTGGTTTGATCAAGCGGTGGAAGATGACCGCCCACATCAGATTGATGCTGTCAAGGGATGGACGGACATTGCGAGACGGATTTTTTTTTGCTTCTTCTTTCGTCGAACCCAATCTAACATCGGCTCCGCCTTCCAACAGTCCAACAAGTCTGCATTCCGACTTCCATTTTGAACGTCGATGTTCTTTGCCAAGCCAAGTCCGGTCTTGGTAAGACCGCGGTCTTCGTTCTCACCACCCTTCACCAATTGGAGCCCGTTCCTGGCGAGTGCCAGATCCTGGTCATGTGCCACACCCGTGAGCTCGCTTATCAGATCAAGAACGAGTACGCCCGTTTCTCGAAGTACTTGCCTGACGTTAAGACTGCGGTCTTCTACGGTGGTACCCCAATCCAGAAGGACGTCGAAATCCTCTCCAACAAGGAAACCCACCCCAACATTGTGGTCGCCACTCCCGGTCGTCTGAACGCGCTGGTCCGTGACAAGAAACTGTCCTTGCGCAACGTCAAGGCCTTTGTTCTCGACGAGTGTGACAAGATGCTTGACCAGATTGGTATGTGCATGCAATATAAGACTCGATTATTATATCCCACTAACAGCCTCCCTCAGACATGCGCCGTGATGTCCAGGAAATCTTCCGTGCCACTCCCGCCGACAAGCAGGTTATGATGTTCAGTGCCACCCTCTCTCAGGAGATTCGTCCCATCTGCAAGAAGTTCATGCGCAACCCGCTGGAGGTCTATGTCGATGACGATACCAAGCTCACCCTCCACGGCTTGCAACAGTACTACATCAAGCTCGACGAGAAGGAGAAGAACCGCAAGCTGAATGAGCTTTTGGACAACCTCGAGTTCAACCAGGTCATCATCTTCGTCAAGAGCACCCAACGTGCCAACGAGCTGGACAAGCTGTTGCGCGAGTGCAACTTCCCCAGTATCGCAGTTCACTCCGGTGTCAGCCAGGAGGAGCGGTAAGTCCATTCGAGTTCGCCATGAGCCGCAGCAATTTGCTGACCTTCATCTAGTATCAAGCGCTACAAGGAGTTCAAGGAGTTCAACAAGCGCATCTGTGTTGCCACTGATGTCTTCGGCCGTGGTATTGATATCGAGCGCATCAACCTCGCCATCAACTACGACCTCCCCGCCGACGCCGACTCTTACCTCCACCGTGTTGGTCGTGCCGGTCGTTTCGGTACCAAGGGTCTTTCCATCTCCTTTGTCAGCAACGAGGATGATGAGAAGGTCCTTAAGGAGATCGAGAAGCGCTTTGAGGTTGCCCTTCCGTAAGTTTCCCTCAATTCCAAATTACATTATCCCTCTAGCAAAACGCTAACCATGTTCGCAGTGAGTACCCCGAGGCTGGTGTTGACTCCACCACCTACATGGCTTAGACCTGTCCAGGTGAAAACTTTGTTGATTTGAAATTTCTTTATCTCTTTCCAATTGTTATGGCGCACTAGCTCGGGTTTTGATATGTTTTTTCTCCGCCGTTGGGCGCTGCCTCTGCCCTCCAGTGGTTTTGAAGTGAGGCACAACCCTTCCATGTATTCGAAAACAGCAATGGAAGCAAAAATGGGTTAGCCCTGCACGACTGTTTCAACCGTATCATGACCGTATCCTGATAGGAATCTTGGGATCTCGATGTGGAGTTGCGGTCTCATAGGTATCGACGTCTGCGAGACCAGTCAAAGCCGAAGACAATCAGATAGAAATATGCACCGCCCTGCGGTCGCGGTTTCAACCAGATGACCCAAGACCCTGCCAAGATCCGATCCAGCCAGAGTGGATATAGACACCTGAATTCAATCTCCGATCATCTGTGTTCCTCGTGTGGTATGCCCATCTCTGTCGGAACCGATCCCCCTGTAACTCTAGGGGCCCAAGAATAAACCCCCACCATGCAATGTGTCTGCAGGTTGAATATATGTAGGCAGTGGTTGTAGTTCCAATCTGACTTGCAGAGCCTTCGTAGCATCTTTGACCATCCTTTACCCGATCTTTTTGTATTAGTGGTGTGGTTTTGACTGATTCAAAGCACCGTGTCGATCTGGGCAAGATATGTGTGCCATACAACATATGTTTAGGATCTCTATCGATTCAAATTGAATACAGCTAGTCAGTGTATGTAACGTTGTTTCATATTCAACAAGTTCGGTATGTATCAGTATCAGCTCATACATTTACGAAGTAATTTTCGCCTGCATGCTGCAGGGACAACTGTCAAGCTGAACTTGCGGCAAGGAAATTGGGCAGCGGGGCGAGTAGTAAGACATGACTGCACTTCGCACTGGACATAAGTGATCTCGTATGATTGTCAATAATTATGTGTTTTTTTCTACAGAGTACTAAGGACTTAGTTGTCATGTACGGAGTATTCATCTCCGAATCAAAAGGCACAATACCTCGAAACTAGGTCGAAAGAAAGTACAAAGTACGGAGTATAACCGCAGGATTAAAACTCATAAAAGACCCGAGATATAAAATACAATTACCTAATGTATTACTCTATTTGAGGCGAATACCCAGGTAGCGCAGTAAGAAAACAAGGCAGAGAGGAGCCTAATCACCCCCTAAACCCCGTTTCGGATTTTTAGTTAAATGTCTAGGCTGTCTCGCTTCAGCATCGGTTCTGTCTCATACCAAGTCGTGCAGAATCTGCAGGCGTTTGCAGCGTGATCTGAAGATGCTTCATGTTCGTAGCCAAGCTACAATGCACGGAGCACAACCGAAGTAGCTACAGTTGTGTTGTACTTTGTACATTATAATAGTTGTGCGGAATGCACAGCTCTGTTTATCTCAACTCCACTAGCCTAACTCGACACAGCGAGAAATAGCGTGAGACGGGGTCGATCACAAATTATGATAGGCCAATGGTTGTGTACTGATACAATCCAGGGTCCCTCTAAAGGAGTACTCCGTATTTCCTGCACAATTCACAATTTCAATCACACTTTTCTCCTTTTCATTTCGCATCCGCCAGGTTCCGAGAGAATTTGACCTTAACTGTACGGAGTACTCCGGACATGGGCTCTAGACTCTCTTGAAGACAGGGGCCACGTGAGATTAACTCGGTTCTAGTGGAATACGGCTTTCACTTCATGATTAATCCATGGTAAAACCCGTGGACGGGGTACGGAGTACTTAATATGATGTACTCCGTATGGTTTATTCATATATAAGTTGTACGAAGCCCAATTTCAGACTTAATTGCGATCTTCTTGGGGCGATGTCATGACATCTGTGGCTTTCCCTTGTCACAAAATCCTCCGTTCAAAGTTAAGGAATTGTGGCTGAGGGGGAATAACACAAAGTGATGATGCTTTGATATTGAAGATCTGTTTCCGGTCTCCGCAAACGTGGTTCGTACCCCTGCCACCTGTCGGCATGGCCAGATATCAATTCAATGTGTTTGTGCATCTTATACAGAATAGAAAATACAATGCTATTTACTTCTGCCTATTTGCGGCCCCGAGAGAAGAAAGAGAGGTGTCAATCGTAATGGCATTATCGCGGTTCCACCTGCACAACGGCGTATTATTCGTGCACATGCAGATTTGCCTTATGATTACTCCGTATACGTTGCATGCTCTGCTCCCCCAGAGATCTGGACTGGTTCCAAATGATAGACCCCCAGCGTACGAAGTACTGGAGATGTGATTGATCCAGGGCCTAGCCCTTTTAATGTTGGGCCAGGATACATTGCAGCCATTGCTTGCATTCACACTCTTTGAGCATGCCCTAAAATAACAGGGCTAGGTTAATGTCATTATCAGTTTGAATGAATCAGAAAATAAATTCCCCGATATCAGAAAAACTCTTTAGGGCCGCTCCCTTGATGCGGTCGGGCAAGCTGCAAGCATCACTACTTCGGCACACGCGTCGATCATTCCATTGGTATGCCAGCATTATCACCATCACCACCGCCTCGCCCTTCCAAGGTATGTGAATGGTCGATCTTGAACATCCCTTGTAATATTCTCAGCCTCTTCTGTAGAATTGATTGGTGAGCCATCACCCAAAGCTGGGTGATTTGAACGAGTCTAAAATGATAAAAAGTCCCGAATACCCTTACCCGCGTATTGGGGCTAGTAGCCCTTTTCACTTGTAGCCCGATGACCTCTTCCAGAAATACAACATTCCTCACAAGATTCAAAGAGAATGTCGCGGTGGGGGCGGAGGAAGAGGGGATATTCAACCCCTCTTGTCCCCTCTTACCGTTCCAAGTCGTACAAAATACAATGTACAATGCCCGGTGGCCATTTTCTGTGATACAGCAGTCCAGTTATCAATTGAATGTTAATCAGGGATGTAAGATTGATGTGCTTATATGCATGTTGTGTGAACCATCCCCAGGTACCGGCCCAGGTACCGTATACATGCACGGTCGATGCTGTTATGGGCTTTAGAAGGCGCCGAACTAGACCTATCCTGTCCCCTTGGAATGGTTTAAAGAATGTGCCCGATATGTTGTTTTGAAAGTTGCTGTTTACCTTGTAAATGATAACCATACCGATAAACCTACAGTCCGTGTTTCAGGAAATAAAAGTGCTTGGGATTCTTGATTTCAGTTAAGCTATTTTTTGCGTTGACAGGTCTCTCCAAGATGACGAGACCAGGGATGCGGCATACAACGCGTCGAGTCAAAAGACTCCGTACACTATAAGTGCAATTTATTTTAGTGCAAGTTACAACGTTGGTAAGTTTAAATTACAGTATTGTATTGTATGGGAAAAGAAAAATAAACATTTTCAAAATGAGTTAAAAATAGTATCAGACTATCAATGCACCTCTAGTAAGTACATGCCCAACTCTCAATTCTAGCAATAGATATTTTAGATCTAATTGAACTGCAGATACTTACACCTAACTATCCAGGTGTCCAAGGATCTAAGTTTCTACTATCTAGTATATAAGAAAGATTCTCCAACATTCTCTGTATAGAGCCGCAAGATGGCCAGGTGATGTGGAGCTAGTCTGTTTACTACGTAGAATGGATCCAGTGTGTATCAACCAAAATAGACAAGACGGAAAAAGAGTAAAAAGAAGAAGATCAAGAACAAGATCAAAATCCATCTGCATCCATCTCTGTTTCGTCAAATAGTATTCTTATCGCTCCTTGATTTCCGTTTCCGGACTGAGAGGGATCCACGAGGGACTTGGAAGTATCAAGGAGAAAAAGAAAAAGAGATTATATCTTTTTGCTGATCGATCGCATTCAATCGTTTCTACCCTCTCTTTTTCCCCCCCTAAAGCGTCAAGTTCAAGAGAGATAGAGAAGAAAGAAAGATAAACGGCAAAAAAGGAACTTGAACGTGGACAACCCAGTCTTTTCCTTCCTCCCCCCCCCCCCCCGGTCTAAACTTCCATTCGAATTTCATCCTTCCTAATTACAACTCTCCTTCCCTTTTTTTTTGTCCCCCCCCCCAATTTCTCTTCCTTCTTCTCTCATTCACCTTTCGCTCTTTTCCCCCATTCTTTCATTTTCTTGTGTTATAGGGAACCTGGACTTTTTCTCCTGGGACTTTCCCGCCCAGTTCTTTCCCAGATTTGAGCGATGGCTCCTCCTCCACGTCTGCGCATTCTGTCCGGTGAGTCCATCTTCAACCTAGATATTCACATCTGGGATCCCACGGGGGAAAACGATGGTTCGTCATCTAATCAAAGCATGTATAGTTGGTGGCAATGCAATCTCTGCCTTTCTCTCATGGCGACTTCAGGCGACAACATCCTGCGACGTTACGCTAGTCTGGAAATCCGGATTTGACTCTGTATCTCAATACGGTGTCTCGTTTAAGTATGTTTCCAGGTTCTTGTGTCTCGGCCAGATGGCTAATTATCTCCGCAGATCAAAAGCATTCGGCAACGAACGATTCAAACCCCGACATGGTGAGATTTTGATACCAACACTCGGCCTGAGTCCTGGCCAGAGCCCCTGGCTGACTTATCCCAATTTCTAGTTGTTCGTGCCCCCGAAGAAGCCTCATCCCGTGAAAATGCCTACGACTATGTCATCCTCTGCGTGAAAGCTCTACCGGATGTCTACGACCTTGCCTCCGTGATTGAATCCGTTGTCACCCCCCAGCACACCTGTATTCTGGTGAATACCACAAATACCCTCGGCATTGAAGCCCATCTCGAGCAAAGATACCCCACCAACGTCATCCTTTCTCTCGTTTCCAACGTGGAAATCTCCCAAACGGGACCCAGCGAGTTCGAACATCTGAGCTCGAGTGAGATTTACGTGGGCGCAACCAACAAATCTTCCTCCATCCCGACATCAGTCCAGAACGACATGGCAGCAGCATTAGCGATGACTTTGAACTCTGGTCAGGTCGACTGTAAGGTTTCGGATAATATCAGACAGGAGCAATTCGATCGAATGATAGGGTGAGTTTCTTCGGATTCGCTTGGATTCAAACTTTGCATGCTAAAACGTCCCCCAGCCCGATCGCGTTCCACCCCGCAAGTGTTTTGTTCGACACCCCAAACCATACAAAACTCCTTGAGAAAACCGGTGTTCGTCCACTGGTAATGGGTATCATTGACGAGATGATGGAGCTCGCCTCCGCGCACGGCTGCTCATTCCCCAGCGATTTCCGGGATAAGACAGTCCAAAAAATGATTGCATTGGACTCTCCAACCACAATGTACTCGGATTTCCAGGGCCGACGCCCCATGGAGGTTGAGACTTTCCTAGGATCACCAATCAAGTTGGCAATCGAGTCCAATGTTCGCGTTCCCCGGATTGAGACAATGTATGCAATGCTACATCACGTCAATATCGCAAACCAGAAGCCCCGGCAGGAGTCTCCGCCTGCATCCCTCATGGGTCAACCGCCTCCGCGAATGTCTTCCGCGCCTCCACAGCAGCGACCCATGATGAATGGCGGCCCGCAACCTATGCGTGGAAGCCGAACACCTTCGGGTATGGGCATGCCTCCGCAACAAAGACGAGGCCCACCGCCTGGTATGATGCCGAGAGGCCCAGGCGGACCGATGCCGATGCCACCCGCCAACCGAGTTCAGCGCGACCCATCATTGGAGGGACTTGAAGAATTCAGCCATTTAGTTCTTTATGACGAACAGGGAGAACCAAGTATACCACAACAGAACGGAAACGGGCACCCCGAGCCAGCACCTGGCCCTGCTTCTGAATTGACTTTAAGGGAGCGAGAGCTGGCTCTTCGTCAACGTGAGCTGCAGCTGCGTGAACAGGAGATGAATATGCGCCGGGGCCCCCCAGGCCCGGGACGTCGTGGACCCGCTCCCTCACGGCCCGCTTCCGCCTTTGACGAAGAAGACGAGGATTACTTCGACCCGATGAATAACATGGCGATTCCCCACCTCGACCCTGACAGTGTCGACATGATGAGCATGACTTCCCGGCGAGGGCGCAAGGGCACCCCCAGCCACAGCCAGTTCCGCAAAAACCCCGAATTCGGTGTAAACGCTCCTCCCGGTGGAGGCAGCCGCCCTCCCTCATCAGCCTTCGGCCGCTACTTTGGTAGAAAACGCACAAGCGATCGTGTGATGCAAGAAATTCCGGGTCTCCATGATTCACTAATGGACAACCCCATGATGAGCTACTCCTCCAACAGATATGGAGCCGTTGATCGAAACCAGATGCACGCTGACTCTCGAGCCAACTCTTTAACGGCCAGCCAAATGGGCGACTATCCACCTCGGCCCTTCTCACAAAGCCGGCGAAACAGCCAGACTCCTATAGTTCCATTCGGCGGACCCCCGGGACCCCAAGGACCCCCTGGCCCAGGAGGGCCCCGGATGGGCCGCCCTCCAATGCCGCGTGACCACAGTCTTGGCCCCCCTGGTGGACCTCAGAATGGCCAGCCGTCACCTCCTGGTAACGTGCGTACGCCGGTGCCGCGGTATCCTCCGGGACAAGGAAACGCGGCAGGGCCGCAGCAAGTTGAGCAACACTATGGGGTGAGCAACGCGTTCCCTGCCAAGGGTCCTCCTAAGAACCAGAATCTGACAGGAAGTGCGAGCGCCAGCGCGGGGAGTGGTGATAGTGGAGCCAGTGCCAACATTGATTCCGAACCCTCATCCCACAGCAGTCAGGTCAGCCTCGGCGGACATGGTGTCGCGGCGCCCGTTCGCTAAATAAAAACGAGGTTCCGTTCGCTTTCCCAAATGGCTGACCGGCGTTCCATGATTGAATTCCCTTTTCGGTATTGCATTCTTCCTCGGCTTGGACGATCATCGTCCGCCGAAAATTGGTCAAGTTTGGACCTTTTTTTGCATCACGGTGTCATTATGCGGGGACTTTATTCTTCGGTCCCGTGCTCTCGAAGCACTGGTTAATACTTTGCTGTTTGCTTCTTTACATATACATGAGGGACATAGGGGTCTTCGTTGCTCATTTTTCTGTTTTCTGTTTCGGAGTGTGGCTGGGATAACGAGGTGTGCGTGCGAGTTTGGTCTTTTTTTTTGTGTGATTTGCTCTGCATCGATACTCATCCTGTTTCGCGGCATTATCGATTTTTAATGAGGCCACTACGCGAGCCTAGACTGGGACATCCTTATCCTTGCTGTTTCTCTTCATCCTACCTCCCTTTTCACCTTTACACAGCATGTCGATATAGCGTCGTTGTCGGCTACCCTGCCCGCCTTTTCATATCTCTGCATGACTGTATACTATAAGCTGGCGCATTCCTTTCCCATCCCATCTAGAGTCGTATACGCCTATTGTCTCCTTTCGTCTGTTATATCATCATTCGCTCCCCCTCCCGGGTATTTCCTTCATTTGCCATGTCTTTTTCCTTGTCTCTCATCCGGCTTGATGCAAACAGCCTCGTCTTTTATTTGTGGTCTCGTCTCTGGCGCATTTCAAAAGAGCGGAGGTTGAATTTATTCGGTTCATTGAGCTGTGTTGATCTGCTTGCTGGATTCGTGCTTTGCCGTGAGAGTTAATGACGGGTGCACTGCAGTGTCCAGTTTCGCTGCGTCTTTTGAAAAGCATTTTATTCTTCCCTGAAGCACACCAATTGATAGACATTTCCCTCTTTAAGGTTGCTGCAGTTTGTTCAGTTTAACTACGGGTTAGTTTAATAAACTGAATGGACTCAAATGCCCATGTGTGTTCTGTCCGAAGTATAAAATAGAGTAATCTGTATCAGCACGTGATGTCCTGATAGTAAACCATCCCGCGGTCAAATTATATCAACAACACACCTGGGAAACCTTGCCTCGAACAAATTCCAACCTGCACACAAGCAAAACCATCACCAGAACCACTTTCTACACTCAAGCCATTTCCAAAATCAAATCACACTCAAAATGCCACCCCCTCCAATCCATCGCCGCCAAGAATCGAACACCACCTACTCCCGTCCCTCAACCCTCCCAGGGAGCGGCAACTACAACACAACAGGAACCCACACCTTTAACACAAACCCAAACACTACATACACGCCCAATTACAACTTCAATGCCTCAACCCCTTCCATGTCCGCTGCCAAAGCACGGCAGTATGCCCACCTCCACTCCCAGCTCGCACAGCTCAACGCCAACCTCGCTGACACGGAGAACCTACTCCGCATGACTGCCGTGCAGGCGGCGGACATGCGTTTCCTAGGCGGGTATTCTGGGGCGCTGTTTATGGGGTCTGCGAAGATTCTGGGGGAGGAGGGCGTTAAGGGAAATGCAGACAAGGATAAGAAGGCTACTTCCGAAGAGGGGGGAATCAAGAGGGAGGAGAGTGATGAGGATTGAATTGATGAATTTTCAATGACCGAGTATTGATTTGATATGACATGGTGAGTTGTAGTGCTTTCTAACAGGCTATGGGTGACGATTTCCATGACTTGTGCTAACATATGTCCAATGTCTAAGAGCAGAGATATGACCTCCTTTTCTCCTATTCCCTCTGTCCAACAGAGGTGTCATCTTACTCCACCACGAATTGACCACCGAGAATGATCGCTGGCTCATCGATGTTATGGTGCTCATAGCTATTTTCCAGTCATGTTAGCTGTGCTTCGTCAACCACGACAGACGAGAAAGTTTTCTCTGTCTACAGGCCGAGCCTTACCTGAGTGTGCCTATACCGCCAGCCTCGAGTATCAGCGATGTGTCCGTCAGCGGCTTTCCAACCCAGCGCATGGCAAAAGCACGCAGAATGTGGCCATGCGCGACGACAAGCACATCGCCCTTGGGCTCATCTGGGTTCTCGAAGCAGGGACGCTGGTATTTGTTCTTGATATCATTGATCAGAGCGTCGAGGCGATGGATGATATCTTCCGGGGATCTGGCAGGAGGGGGGGTGGATGTCAGCATGGGAAAATGACACCACAGCATTGTTCGAAACGCAGCTGGAAGCAAGGTCTAGAACCAGAAGATAGCGACAAAATTCAACCACTTACTCTCCACCGGGACATCCATCAGTCCAAATATTCCACGGCCCCTCGCCCCTCTCAGCCCGCTGCTCGCGGATCTGTTTGCTCGTCAACCCCTCATAGTCCCCGTAATCCCACTCTCTAACCGCCTCCGTAACCTCAACCTCGGCCTCGGTCCGGATCGCCTCATTGTGTTCGGATTTTCCTTGTTCACTCCAAGGCATTCGTCCGCGACAGCCAAGCTCGAGGAGCTCTAGGGTGCGCTGGGCGCGGGCGCGCGGGGAGACAAAGCTAGAACGGCGTGTTAGTTACTTTACTTTTAGAATGGAATTTAGTGGGTAGTGTGGCGCGGGTTGTTTCTTACACATGAGCGAGCTTCTTGGGTACAACCAGTCTATCGTTTCCGACGAGGGCTTTGCCTGTTGCTTGAATGCGCTTCTCTCCATTGGCTGTCAGTGGGAGATCGGTGAGACCGGTGTGTCGGCCATTAAGTGACCATTCCGTCTCGCCGTGTCGGATGATAAAGCACCGGGGAGCCATATTATGTGAGGATTTGAATTGGATATACAAAACAGTAGAAAGAAAGAGTGAAGAACCTGTGAGAATCCGGTTCAAGCGAGGACATCAGGGCCGGGTCTCTTTGCGTCATGGTGGGACCCGCGATAACAGGCTTATCTACACGAGTCTCGAAGGTTGTATAGTTACATGTGCAGTTGTGGGCTTCTCGACTATTCGGCTTTTGCATTTTAGTAAATTAAACACAAGATACTTTTTTTTCTATTTGGTCTATCCCTCCCAGGCCGTCAAATAGCCAACCCCAATATAGAATCCCAAGTTTTCACTGACAAGACACTTCAAAACTCTGAGCCGTCTTCTTTCGCGAAATAGCTTTGCACTTTGTTGCAGTCCGAGTCTTGATCTCTTCGACCATCGCATGTCGTGAACACTTCTTGTCCCGGAACAGTTTCACCTTGCAGCTCGGATCGATCTTGACGTTGATGAATGCCTCCGCACTTCCGTCCTCGAGATTGCTGCGGCAGCCCGAGGACCCTTGTCCCGCATACGTGACTGTACTGCCGATGCAGTGCTTGTTGTGAAACAGGTCGAAGGTCCAGTGGGGTCTGTGGGCCTGGAGTTCTTCGGGAGGAGGGCGCGAGGTTGGGAGGCCAGTTATGGTTGCTGGGAGGAGGAGGGTTAGGGCAAGGATGGATTGTTGGATCAGCTTCATTTTGGATTGGTGGGTTGGTTGGCGGGGTTTTTTTTCCTCAATGGGGTATGCGAATTGAGAGGAATTGGGACAAAGTTGTTTATTCCTTTTCCCTTCTATGAGCTTGTGTTTATAGGGCCTTTGTAGGATTGCGTAGTTATGACTGCCGTGTTGGGCCTTACCGCGGGTTGACGCGCACATCCTGCACATCGGGTTCTTAGCCTATGGAATTGAACTGGTTGTACTTTTCTATTTGTCTTACAAGGTTGATATTTTGTATACATCCATGGCAGGCATCAAGGTTCTTTTGGCTCCAATCAACTAGTCTTGGTACACGGCAACTTGGCCATATACATTTGACAATGGTCCTCTCTCACTTATTATAACCGATGTCAAGGCTATGCCTACCAGCTAGGAATATCCATTTAACTATAGAGTTATAGACCATCTGGGCACTCAGTTGCCCTCTCTTTGGCCTCTGGTCTGATACTTCTATAGATGGAGTCTACCGCCTTTCTCTCCGCTTTGTTTGTACTCTTTGCATCGAGTGGGAAGGCCAAGTTGTCGAATGTTCTGCCAGACAAATATGCGCACCTTATTTGCTCATCCAAATCAATATGGAACGCCGACTCACATCTAGGAATGTGAGCTTGGACTGGGTTGAGCGAGATAACCAAGATGAGGGCAATGTCTCGGCACATCTCGTTCAAAACACATACGCCCGGCTGAAACTCCAGTACGCAGAAAAGTTGCGCCAGAATTGGGTTGAACAACTTGAATCACCCAACCAAGCCCTTGAGCAGCTGTCTCTTGCTGCATGTCTGATTGAACTGTGGAGGAGCATGTATGGTGCTCAACCAGCAACAGAACAAGAGCAGCCATCGAAAAACACAGTGGCGTTCCCAGGGTTCGTGGACCTGGCTTGTGGGAATGGTATCTTGGTATACATACTTCTTATGGAAGGATACAAGGGCTTAGGCTTTGACGCCTGCCGTCGAAAGACCTGGGAGACATTCCCAGCCGAGGTACAGGAATGCCTGGAAGAGAAAATCTTCATCCCTCGACCTTTCGTGGATGTACTGGACTTGCAAGAAATGGGCGTGGAGATCCACACCGGTGATTTCCCAGATAATACATTCATTATATCCGACCACGCGGATGAGCTCACCGTATGGACTCCAATAATGGCCGCTCTCTCGAGTCCCTTGTCGCCACTGCCATTCTTTGTGGTTCCGTGCTGTTCTCGTTCACTTGCTGGTTCTTCGTATCGCTATCCCCCGCCAAAGAAGGGTGGTCAAGTAAAGCAGAGTGCAAATGGGAATCCTGCCGCCAGGAAAGCATATGATGCCATAGAGCAGAATTCACAGCCTGCTTCGGGTGACTTGAGGGTACTTCGTGCAATCAAGATCGAAGAGAAGACCGAGAACGGGTTTCTGAATTCAATGATTGGGTCTCTCGCTGCTAAAACAATGAGTGTTGCCGAGGAGATTGGGTTCGATGTTGAGAAGACTTGGTTACGCACTCCCGGTGCGATTAACATGGCGTTGATTGGAGGTCGACGGCGGGTCACAAGGGAGTGGCTAAAGAACGCCGGTTCTAGAGATTCTCCGACATCACGAGGAAAAGCGGATTCGGTTTTTAAGAATATTATGGAAGTGGTTGGGCGTGAATGTCTCAAAGATGGTGGCATCCAGGCAGCTGCTAATCTCTGGGTTGAACGCACGAAGAGTCTTCACCGGGGACAGGGAACAGTGCACCACGCTAAATAAAGATACCCAAATGAAGTTAATCATCTGTCAATAGCATTCTTACCTTTTGCCCTACCTTTCGTGTTTCAAGTGTGTTTTTGGTAAATGTGCTAATAGCGAAGATGAGTCCAATGTCTTGAAATCAAGAGCACCAAGAATGCAGGATCTAGCAGCAGATGATTCATATAACAGAGAGGAATGGTATTGGTATATCATCATATGCTCTAGATCTATTCACAGCTAAACGAAACATGAACCATAGAGTGAGGGGGGAATAAAGGAAGGAGTTTGTTGATGTACAATAATGTTACAGACCTCTCCAACTCCGTTGCTATTAGTTGAAGATCCAAATCAAAACGCCTAGGCTCCCATTTCAAGGCAATCAAATCGTCATACTTTAATCACTGCACATCATGCATCAGGCTTGATATGACCTTCGGGGAAAACGGTCTCTTTCCCATCACCGTTGCCATTTTCCGCACGAGCATTTTTAGAGGCCGTAGCTGATGCTTGTGTAGCAGCCTGGGAACTGGCAGGTGTCGATTTCAAGTTTTTCAATGCAGCTTGAGCCGCAGCCGCGGCTGCATTCTCTTTGAGACGTCTCATGCGCTCAGGTCGGCCTTCGCCTGGGAGACTACCCCAGACCGGTTCGATTGAATCTGCGCGCCAGTTATTGCGATTCCCACCCAGTGCGCTGCGTTTTGGGGATAGGGGGGCAAAAGTGTCGCATCCCACGCCAGATTCACCCCACATGCGGACCCGCTGAAGCTTGCGCAGTTTGGAGAGACCGTAGACACAGACGAGACCAGTCAGAGCAAAGCAGATCACGGAGACACCTCCGAAGCCGAAGTCTGATTCTTCAATGAAGTTCTTCAAGTTCATGCCGTAGAGAGCAGAGAACAATGTGCCGGTTGCGAGGCCGAGTGTTCCAATGCTGAATTTGAGATCCATGAGCATGAGCGAGTTGCGGTTGGCGTCGAGAATAGCCTTGACTCTGAGTTGTGTTAGAGGTGCTTTTTGCATCTAATGAACGATCAAACTTACACTTCTTCCGTGTTGCGAATATTCGTCACCAAATTGCCACTAGCCTGAACAATCTCATCACACACTTTGTGGTATGACTCCAGAAGCATTTCCACTTCTTGATGGTCATCCTCTTCGCGCTCTTTGCCGACCGATCTCTCAGATAAGTACATTGCTGCCAAATCGTCATCGGCCTCCAGCAGATCATCAATAGCATCTCGTACCAGGCGAGCTTTCTGTTCAAATGTACCTAGTTTCTTGGAGTAGATCAAGAGGTGCCGGAGCTTATCTCGGTCAATGTCCTCCTCGAGCGCACGAAGGACCCGCACAACGGGATCTCTCACTCCGTTAAACTCCTCCTCCAGTCCACTCGTGACACTAATGAGAACGGCTTCCAGCGCGCGAAACTCGTACGGCAGTGATTGACTAGGCTGAGCGGCAACCTGGGATTGTTTCTGGCGGAGCTTTCCTTCTAAATCGTAGATGAACAGCGATTGCATGTATGAGTCTGTTGATCCGTACGCATCGAATACGAGTACGCGGTCCGCTTTAATGAGCACTCGCAGATGCAAGAGATTGATGAGGATTGCCCTAGGTCGCACTAGGATATGCGGAAGAGTCGATGAATCAATCTTGCGTAGATCTCGAGGAAGAAGGCCGTACTGTATCGTTGTATCATCTGTTAGCAAATGTTGGACTCTCAAATCCGAGTCCTCTTAACCAACCTTGGCAATCAGCTCCTGCTTCCGGAACTCTCCGTTCACGAGTGTGACGTCTCCGTTGATATCAAACTCCGTACATCGGATTCGCAGCTCATTTGACGCCTTGGCTGATAGGCTGCGGCCAATATTAAACATCCCCTCCGTCCCTTCATCTACAAGCCCAGGGTTAGTAGGGCCCTGGTTCTTGTAGTCGGAGGCTTTATTCCGCTTGAGATCGAAAAGCCGCCGGAGGAAAGGTCGGCTTTTGGTTGACGCATGACGCGAGAATTTCAGCTGCATAGGCACTAATGGCGACGACACTTTTATCCTAGCGGGGTTCGAGCTTCCATATGGAGTGCTAGAAAGTGCGGTATCAAGTGTTTCAGAGCCACGGGGGCCATCGTGACGCGTCCAGCTCGAGAGTTTGGGGGATGGTCCTGTTGAGAAGCCTTTATCGCGGCCGACAAGACGCTTAGGATAAGCGCATGCTGATGTTGCGGCTGGGAACCCAGACTGTGATCGTAAGAAGCGCAATAAAGAGGCAGAAGGCGCAGACAGCCTCGGAGACAGCATGTCTCTGGATTATCGACCAAGCTGTACGTAAGTTCTCCCGATCAGATCAGATACGCTTTTTTCCGTTGCCCGGAATAACGTTGGCCCGAGAGATGTCAGTACTATTCAAGAACCTACTATAAACATTGAGAACGCCTGCTGTTTCTTAGATGTCTTGTATTCTGAAGTTTGGAATTGTGATTCTATCTATGTACCAGTGCTTACTGCCTAAGTCAAAGCACTTCCTCCCCGGCTTAGTGCCCAGTGAACCAGGGTATCACCCTTCTCCTCCATTAGCTCCTTTTTGCATTGGATCAACCAGATCAGATGTGCTGCAATCACCTCATGGTTGTTGAACCACAGCTCATCCCAGGAGTTCTGTCCCGAATATCTTCGATTCTGGGGGTCTAGGTTCTCCCACACGGTGACCCACTCACGAAAGCCCAGTCTCAACGTCAAGATATCGGCGAGACCAATTTTGAGATAATCGTGATCTTTCTGAACCTTTGCAACAACAAGCTGCATGTCTAAAACGACATTTTCAACCTCAGTAATGTCACTTAACAGCTCAAGCCGCCAGTATCGCCTTAGCAGCCTCTCCCAGCCACCCAAGAGCAGATATCCTAGCCGCTGTCGCTCGCTATCCAAGCAACAGTCCAACCATTTCACAAGTACTTCACGAAGCTTTTCGCGCCCCTTGTCTTCAGAAAAACAATGGTTACAGGATAAACTATCAACCAACTTTCCGGTGATCTTGGTTCCGTCCCAGTTTTTGAACTCCGAGGTAGAATCGGCAGTAGGTGTCCAGTGAGGTGTCCAGTGGTTGAATTCGGCACCAAGACGGAACGCACGCAATTCCTGCCAGCGTGAACATCTTGGGCATCGCACCATATACATTGACCAAAGAGAATCAAAAACGTTGTTGCGATACACGCATTGAACAGGGGCGTTCGCGGTTGGGCGCGCATTTCTCATTTTGGCGGAAAACCCTGGGAAAAATCGATCCAAGGCACTGGGAAATGGCAGAAGACGGCTTGGCACTATGGGTACCTTGTCTGTGCCTCGCTGCACAAGAGATGAGAGTTCACGGCGCCGGAAACGGCATTCATTACATTTGCGCAAGTGCCGCTTGAAGCCGCAGCGCTCTCTCTCAATGAGGCGTGATTCATGGTCCAGAAGAACCTGCTCCTCCTCTTGTGTGATACTGCAGTATTGATCCAGACTAAAACCTTGGAAAGTGATCATCCCGCTGTCCTGAAAGCTGGCCAATCTTGCGCCCCTATCGCGTACAGGACGGTTCGGTCTTAATGTGTTGCACTTGGAGGCGAGATCATATCGACGCCGTATTTTCCGATCCTCGTCCTTGGATTTGGGTTGTTGGTATAGATGGTAATGTTTGCGGTGTTTCCCATCTCTTGTTGGCTCCCAGCTCGTGTAAGAACTCGCTGCCGGAGACCCTGGCAATGGCTTGCGGTATTGCAGTCGTAGGATATAGTGGTTGTCAAAAGCTGTATGTGGAAGCATGTGCAAACAGATACTACAGGCCCAACGCACAGAATGCCATTCTTTGGACGTAAAGTCGGGATCGAGGTGGTTGTCCTTCGATCGAAAGATTGGCGTGACTCCTCCGACTTCTTCACGGCATTCAAGTTCAAGCAACCTCTCCAGTAAATGGGTTCGTTGTGGCTGAACAACTGTGCGGAATTTGGAGTTGGTCTGGCTAATGGATATAAGGCCAATAGGGTCCAAGAGACGGAAGATAGAGCACAGGATTTCAACGGGTAAAGACCCAAGAGATGGAGAATCAGGCTTCATCTCGGATGGGAAGTGGTGTTTTTTCTGACGAAACTTGAAAGTGGTGACTATAATACAAGGAGTAGAGAGACAAGAGACCAAGCTTTACTTTGTATGCAGTCTTGGAGATAATAGTAAAATTTATGGATGAGAGTTCAGGCCTAGCCCACCAGGGCAGGATGGATGGGCTTCTTTATCTGTGGCGGTGTAAGCTAAACTCCACTTGGCCATAGCCTTGGAAGCATGTGGATGTACAATATAAGTCGGTGGCATTGAACTAAGAGAATAACAAGAGCCATCTACTTCTTTTGTGCTGAGACTATCTCTCACATCCACGGCATCTACCATTGAAAGCTATATACAAAGTGCATTGCCCCTCTTTTGTTAACACTTGAAACCAAACTTTTAGGCAAAACGCTGGACCAAGAAACAGAATGCTCAATGCTCGCAAGAATGCGCAAAAGCCATTGGTATCTTGAAATACTTCAACAATCCCACCGAAAACTAACCACTCACCAATCGTCGTCGTCGTCTTTCTCGTCATCTACAAACATAGTTAGCATATAGATCTGCGGTTACATGTTGGAGTTGACGTACCGCTTCCGCTGACTCTCTGTTTGCGCTTGTTGAGAGCATCTTGCAATGCGCCGGCCAAACCACCTTGCGGGGCGCCGCCTGCATTGGAGCTTGTAGCTGAGGACTCGTTGGCTGCACCAGGTACCATGGCTTTACTCCGATCTTTCTTTTCCGTTTCCTTGACCTTGCGCAAGCCTCCGCCTCCATGGCCACCAGAAGCTCGGATGGATGCAAGCAGATCGTTGTGCCCACCAGCAGGCTTTGGCAAAGGTGGTCCAGCATCACCAGGGGGTGGGGGCGGAGGAGGAGCACCACCTCCAGGCGCCCCAGGCGGCGGAGGCGGAGGCGGTGGTCCACCTGGTGCCCTCGAAACAGGCGCCGGAGGAGGGGGAGGGGGG
>LWEC01000583.1:0-64228 GCA_002116305.1 Penicillium italicum | reverse complement strand
CAAGTATATAGGTGAGAGAAAGGCGGTAGAAAAGGCGGTAAACAAATTATATGGGTTGGCGCGATGGCGCCTAAAACCTGCCGTAAGATTGACTTATCATCGTGAAAAGCGCAAAGTGATTGTTTTTTTTTAGGGCTTATCCATGACTATCCTAAGCTCTACAATTTAACCATCTCTTTTAGGCTACATAGCACAGATTTTGTGGCAATCGTGTTGATTGAACAATTAAGAAAGGAAATAAAGGTCTCCTGGCTCTTGTGAAGCAAAAGGCCTGGGGGGGAGAAGAATCAGAAAAGAAGAAAGGAAAAAAAGGGTCTAGGTATAGCCGTAGCCTGGCCCACAAAAAAAAGAATGAGCATGCTCAGAAATCAAAAGCGAGAGAGAGAGAAAAAAAAGGACATTTATGCCCAGAGAGACAGGTATGGGTATGGCTGATCCCTCGAATCAGATGCAAAGGAACAAGAAAAAAGAGTAAAGCATCCCAGCCACTATAGAGATAGCGAAAACAAACAGAAACTAATCAATAGCGACCAAGCAGCTTGTTGATCACTTTTGGGGAATTTTCATGGAAGGGAAAGAAAAAAAGGGATAACTCCGTCAACCAGCCCTATCAATCGACAAAAAAAGAAAAGAAAAAGAACGCTAAGAAGGTCCCAAGAAACAAGAAACGAAAACACTCCACAGAGATAGAATCAGACGGATGGATGCAAGTCGAAGTCGGATGATGATGTATCACAGTATTGTAGGTGTGGAGGAGAAGGATTACGAGGAGATCCAGTCTACCCAGTAACACCCATGGCACCTGCACTCGGACGCGGCCTATATGTTACATTTGATGAATGACCATCAGGTGCCCCTGCAATTGGCTGGCCACTGTTGCTGGTACTCCGATCACGGTGGTACGCTGGTGGGGGAGGGGGACCGAAATCAAGTCCAGCCTGGGGGTTGGTGCTTGCTGAGTGAGAGTGTCCACCGGGCCCGGGCACATGGCGAACCGAACTTTGCATCTGCCAGGCTGCATCCTGAGATGGATCGGTCTCGATACGCGCGGAAGCTGGAGTGCTGTTGGTTCGGTTGGGGGTGGTAATGGTGAATGTCTCACCACCATTCTCCGGTCTATGTGAAAAGCTGCCTCGAGCAATATCGCCATATCGCTTGAGGATTTCCTTGGTTGTCACTTCGGCATTCTCCCTGAAAAGAGTCGGATCACTCAAGACTGACTGTAGGTCTTCTGGAATCTGTTGATATAATTAGTATGAGTCTGGCAAGACCTCAACCTGGGCAACTTACCTCGCAGAATACATCGTTGTACGCGATCAGGGCATTGACGGCCTCAATAGACAAGAAGCTCTCATCGACCGTGCTGTTTTTGGCATTGGGGTAAAGGATATTGGGAGTGATGACAGTCGCAAGATTATGAATGTCCATCTTGCTTCCAGACTCTTCATCCACATGCGAGAAGGATGATGTCCAGTTTAAGAAAGCGAACAGGACTTCCATCGTATCACGGTGGGCTTTGGGAAGCAGACAGCATGTCAAGTGAAGTAGTCGCCTCTGTTTCTCCGCGTCATCCATTTCTGCGATACGGGTTAGCATTGCACGAGCAGACTGATGCCATAACATAAAAACCTACTCTGTGAAATGACAAATAGTCTGTGTAGCTTGAAAGTCAACAGTGGGTCAGGCATCTCGCGGAGGAACTTCTTCAATAGAGCTGCTATTTGCACAGGGGTTTCCTTTGTCAGATCAACTTGCTCATACTTGGTGTCGATTAGCTCCGCTGTGTCCTTCAATCGGCGGATGTTGCCGTTCTTTCGGAAGACACCCTCCACAGACATATCCATCTGCCGCATAGCGCAAACAGAATCATCGACTAATGTCGGGATACGAAGCGCACCAGGGCCAACACCGTGGCTTGACTCGGTGCCCTCCTTCTCGACCAAATAGTCTAAACCGACACCGAATACACCCTTCTTCTTATTACCCTTCTTGTTGTCCTTGAAGGCACGACCAAATATGTTCCATATGGTCGGTTTGCGTGACTCAATAAGAGAAAGTAGCTCCTCCATGCTGAAATAGCCCTCTACCAAAGGTTCCATTTGTAGCACAGCAACATGGCGAACGATGAAATATTCCAAAGCAGTCAGTTCTGAGAAGTACCGCTTGGTTCGGGTTGGCTCCATGAGGGTCTCCATATTTCCATTCGATACTCCCCGTTGGTGGCCATGGTTGTACCTGGGTATCGGCTCTGTCCCCCCAATGAGCTTTGTACCAGCGTGCCTATAGGCATTAGGTCGCTGCTCCTTGGCTTGTTCAGCAGCAACAATGCGGGGGATATCATCTAGCGTCAAAGCATCCTGAGTCCCGAAAGTCAGATCGGTAACGGTTTCACCATTAGCATCCCGTTCTTCGACAATCTGGAATCCGTGGCCCCTGGGGTCACCGCCATCATTGCCAGATGAGCCCGGCCGGGCACTTCTGCCTTCTGGTCCATCGATGATTCGAGATGCGCGGGCCCGTTTGTATGTTGTGGATAGAGTTCGCTCGTTGCGAATGGAGCGCAGCCGCCGCATCTCGCCGACTGTCTGCTCAAGGGATGTTTCTTCGAAGCCATCTCGCGAGGCACCGCTATATGACTGAGAGCGTGTGTTTGCCCGGCGAACCTGGGGTGACACACGATGGTCATCTTTGTTGTCATAGGCATTAAGGTTGGGGTCGTCTGGGACGAAGCAAGTTAGACAAGCTGCCGGCGGGATGGGGGTAAGGTAAAAGTATCCTACCTGATGTATGAGGCAAGGTCCCCCCGGATCGAAGTACGGCAAGAAGCCGCGCGAGTGCCACTTTCAGCAAGAAAACGAATTGCTGCAATTTTGAAACTGGAGTGAAACCGCCCTTCACAGCGGGTCCAAGTTGCATCTTGTGGGCACAATCTCCGCAGTGGACTTGTTCCTCGCTGTCGTTCCAAAATGCGTCTTGGAGATCAGCGGTCAAGTCCTTCTCACATGATTTGCATGACAGATGAGGTGGCTTGACGTGCCAACGACTCTGACCCAGCTGAACACATTCGTCGTCAATTGGCTCTTTGCAGGCGATGCAACAATCCGAAAGTTGATCGGCCAAACCTTCCACTCCAGCCATCAGGTCGACCGGTTTATTGACATCTTCGCGCTCGGCTATTGACTCCAAATCACGGAGGTGCTCTAAGAAGTTTTGTAAACCGTCTGGTGCAGACTTCTCGCGTTCAAGTTTAAGTGCACCCTGTAAACCGATTCGGATGAGGAGCTTGAGGTAATGAGCGAGACCAGTCACCAGGGACAGAAGTTCCTGGGTGACGCCAAGTTTGCGTACTCCAGTTTCCTGGGTTTTTGATAGAAGGGCGAAGAAAGCCACAATCTTTTTGCAGAGAAGTTTGGCTTCGCGGCCGTAAGAAAGTTCTGGTTTGGAAGAATCAGTGATCGCTCCCGATGGTATGAAACCCGCCGCGCGAGACTTACCTTTTAACTCGTGAGATTTGATATAATCCGCTAACTGATCGACTGCACCGAAGAGAATTTCCACATGTTCAATGAAGCGCTTGGCCACGAGAACACCATCGATGTAAGCTCCATTGCTCACATGAAGCAGCATATCTGAGATGCAAGCAGCGGATGATTCTTCAAAGGTAGAGAGGGTGTTCCAAATATTAAAGACCTTCTCTTCCATAATGTCTTCTTCGTCCCGAATATGCTTGCGCTCGTCTTCGCTGGCGTCTTCATCCACCGGCGGAGGCTCCCATGTTTGACCAGCAGGGGATAACCGGACATTCCAGAACTTGTGGATCATATAACATTCGGGGTGCCAGTGTTGATTTTGACCATTACGGAAGATCTCGACGAACTGTTTTAGGATTGCAGTGTGACATCCATGGCACCGCTGTGCAAACTGTGTTGAGTAGTGAAAGTGGCAATAGACCTTGCTCTCGTGCTCATAGTAAGAGTCCTGAGCCCCGAAGACGGTCGGACACACGGAACAGGTAAAGTGCTCAATATGGTACTTGCGGTCTAACGCTGTAATGTATGATCCACGTAGTGCGCCGCCGCACTCATGGCATAGGAGGCTGAGTCGTCTAAAGTAATCGGTTTCACAAAGCGGAAATTGGCCGCTTGAATCTTCGGAATCAACGGGGAAAAACTTTGAAGCGACGATCTCGCCACAGTCCTGGAAGAGTAGAAAAGTTAGAAATGATCCCCCAAAAGGCCAGTTAGAAGAAGCAACTTACTTCGCACTTGAAACACTCTAGATGAAAAGTACCGCCCAACGCTCGAACAAACTGGCCGGTGAGAGGTTCACCACACTTTTGACAAAGGCGCGGTGAACCGCCAGGGGACTTGTTTTGACGCCCGTTCACTCGCGAGCGATCTCGAGGTGTTGAGCGGTCGCGAAACCCGGCCTGATCAGGACCCAGGCCACGACTTGGGCGCCCACCATCCTCCTGGTTCACCGGGGTTATTGGGCTTGGGCCTCCCGTTCGTGTTGATGGTGAATCGAACGGAATTAAACTGTCTTCGGGAGATGTGGGTGTGTTTTTCGTATAGCTAGACCTGTAGCCGGAGGTGTCGACGGTGGGACGGCCGCTGGGGTTGCCTGCGACCAGGCTGGCTGGGAGTCCACCGGGGGGCATATTGGTCCCCCGTCAGCAAAAATATGGTGGGGTCTGTTGGGTTGAATTACGCCGAACGCTGCATGCAAAGAATCGAGAGTAGGGACCGGGGCGAGGTGAAGTGGTAAACAAGATTTGACGGGAAGTGTTGAATCGAAAATGCAACGCGGTTACAGATTGGCGGAAAGCTCAAGGTAGGCTGGGCGCGTACAGTCGAGAGTCTGATTCTTGAACTAGAATCTCGTGCCTTGTCTGGTTTGACCGGGGTCGCTGTTGTTCCCTAGAGTGTATTCACTCTCACGCCATGTAAAAGACTCGTTGGGGGTAACTAATGTAGAAGTGACAGGAATGGGGCGCGCGTAGAATCAGTGGAATCAAATTGGGGAGGTATAGAGGAAGGTTGCTGTGAACGAAGGGTCTGAAAGCGCGCAGGCTAAGAGGACGCGGGGGCCGGTTTCGAGGGGATTGGGAGCTTTCAAGGTGAGACCAACAGAGGGTGCGGATTATCGGGCGACAATCATCCCAAACTGAACCGACGGCTAATTCCAGGACCCAAAGAACAAGATAAAAACAACAAAGGTCCAAGGGCGAGGGGAAAAGAAGTGGGCTGGGGAGGAATGGAGATGCAGATGGCTTGGGCATTTGTTGCCGCCCCCCCTAATTAGTTAGGGACCCTGGGTCACGTGGTTTGCACAAGTTCCATTTCCACTGGCATCTTGGGGGATTACTGGATGTTATTGAATTATATTTGACATTCTATTAGATCAGTTTCAACTAAAAGAGCTGCCAGATATCAACATTGTACTGTGAATTGTGTACATGGAGACACAGCTTATACCTAACTAGAGTACTCCGTACCGCCCCATGTGCCATCAGTGTGCTTTTAATAGAACATTCTGCAGATTAGTTTCTTGTTGATTTGTTAGAAGTCTTGTAGTCTGTTGGATTATGCTTTTTTCTCCTCTCTATCATGTAGTGGTAATTGATGTAAGCTTAAATGGCATCAAAGATTTAACCCAAACGGGGATCATCTGGTAACTCACATAGTCTACAGGTTTAAAATCTTCTAAAACTACTACATATGTATGTAAATGTGCAACATACACGTATGTTGTAGATGGGCTATACCTGCACACACGGCAGTACATCTCTACATATGTACATATTTACATACTTAAAAATGAATTTTTGTGTAATTTTCAAAGTTTCCCAAACCCATGGAATAAATTTCATCTCATCAGACTGATCATTACATTATTCGGCTGGCATAAGGAGTGTACTTGAGTATTGATGTGATTACCCGTACAGTGGAAACTAAGGAGGCTGGAAAGATGACGTGGGTAAACAAAATACACAAAAGCCCAAAACATACGGAGTACTAGAAAATAGATGATCTTGAACAGAAGAAAATAAATCAAATCTTATAAAAGAAAGGACAATGTGAAGAAACTGCTAGAAAATGAAAAATACAAAAGAAACAAAAAGAAAAGACAAAAGACAAAGGTTGAAGGGACAAACTTGTCTAAAGTTGCCCGGATTTCACCAACCTGGTTTTACCTTCTTTACCTCCTCATCCTCTTCTTCAAGTACACCTCTTATTACTTTTGACAAACTTCAGTTTCTTTTAAACCTCCTACTCTCCAACTATACACACGTGGACACATGGTCGGCTCACCCCAGGCGCTGTAAGATGAGTGACCAGTGTACTCTGCGCCTCGTCCGAGTAAGTGTCTTTCCAACTATGATCCAGTTGGACAAAGTACTCGGACCAATCACTAACCTCCGCATTTTTACATCAGGAGTTGAGACAGGTTGAACGGAGTGAGCAACTTGGTATGAGATCTCCGAACCCGCTTTGACACTTCAGGCCACTTTGCACGGAGACTCACATGATGATATCGGTGCAGCTTTTACTGTTCGTTATGAAGAAAGCAACATTCGTGATATCCAGGCCCTCATCATTGGGCCTCCAGGCACTCCATACGAACTGGGGTTTTATGAGGTAAGATCCACCCAGGCTGGCCCGAGCACGCTTCATGAAAGTATGGTTAACCAATTGTGATCGTCTGCCAGTTCTCGATCAAAATCCCATCAGGTATGATGGTCGTCTAAGTTGTGTCGGGCACTTGCTAAATCACAGGGACATAAGAATACCCAGCAAATCCCCCGATAGTGAAAATCCGGACTACCAACAGGGGTCGAACTCGCTTTGGTCCTAACCTGTATGCCAATGGGAAGGTCTGCTTGTAAGTGCACACTGTGGAATTTTCTTGGATTCCCGCAGAACCCAATACTGAAATTTTCCAGGTCGATCTTGGGGTAAGCTTGTCTAACAACATGGAAGGCTTTTGTGGAGCCTCGCTGAACATCGCAACAG
Organism: Penicillium italicum; assembly: GCA_002116305.1. NCBI lineage: Eukaryota > Fungi > Ascomycota > Eurotiomycetes > Eurotiales > Aspergillaceae > Penicillium > Penicillium italicum. The sequence goes on along the minus strand of LWEC01000583.1, from coordinate 57,212 downwards.
AACTTGGCATGCCTCTCGGGGTGAGCAATGGTCGCCTGCACAGGGACTCGAATCCGTTATGCTTTCAATTCAGAGCCTCTTATCCTCAAATCCGTACACGCTAGAACCGGGATTCGATGACAACGAAAGGGCGAATGACACGGAAAATATGGAGATCTACAAATCAAAGGTAAGATCCGATCTTCCCAGAACACGCTTGGCCATGCTCATATTTCTACTAGATCCGCCATGAGAATCTGCGACTAGCAGTAATCACACCTCTTGAACAGGCCTTCCAAGCCTCGTCTCCTCCCCGCCGAATGGCGCCAAGGGTCGGTCAGGATTCCAGCGCGGAAGAAGATAGTGATGCCGAACTCGAACCCGAAACTGGATTGCTCACACAAAGCAAGTTCCAGGACTTTTGCAAGCGACGGTTCCTGTGGTACCTCGAGTTCTACCAGAACGCTATTGAGAAAGGTATCGCGGAAGAGGCACGCAGACAAGGAACACCATTCATCCAGATGCCCTTTGAAGGTTATGGTAATACCATGAGTGGAGAATGGAACTATCTCGACCTGCAAGCCCGTTTGTTAGCTCTTCGAGACCGATTGATGGAGGAGACACACCGCTGGCCCGTCGAGGGTCTTGATCTGGTAAAGGAGGATGCTGGGATTGCAGTTAAATTGACGGGCCAGCATGAACAGATTGCTGCAGAAATGAATGCTTGTCCTCAAGTTATTGATCTGTCACTGGTTGACAACAATCCGTTCGTCTGGAGACTCACCTACGTTGGTCGCAACGAGTCCAGACTGGAAGGTGGCATCATCAAGATCAAGATTTTCATCAGTCCCCGACACCCAGAAGAACAACCTCGGGTCTTTGTTGAGTCACCCCTGTACCACATTCGTGTCTCCAAGCTGGGTGTCTTGATGTATCTTCCTTCGCATGCTGAAGAAATCGGCCAACACATCGAGGGTATCATCAACACGCTGGAAGATGACAACCCGCCGTACAACCCCCTCATGACAGTGAACCCAGAGGCAAGTGTTTTGTGCTGGGGCTCGGAACTGGATCGCAGGCTCTACAGGCGTAAGCTTCGAGCATCTCTAGAGGAGTCCTGAGGCGAGCTAGCTCACTGTCCCGGAATGTGCATTTTTGCTGAGCAATGTGTCATACAACAGGCTACACGACAGTATTCAGCTATCATAATCAACTCTACCTCGCTTAAACTCTATCATTTTCCTACCATCAATATTCCTACCTTGCTTGAGTGATATCCTTCCAGATGGTGGAGAAACCAGGGGTTACGGGGCGCTTGGCGTCGAGTGCCATTTCACACAGGAAAATCGATATTGATACCAAACAGCATTCATAGATACACAAAAAGGACACTTTTAACGTCTTTTGAAAAACAACATAGTTCCTCCGTACTGAGTACCGGATGAGACAATAGTTAATGGAAGGCAACATGAGGCACAGCTCCATAGCTAGGATGCATGTAATGAACGGATCACCATCTTTTAACTATAACCATATGGCGCATGCAAAGCTTATGCAGTCCGTACAAATGGGACATATTGGATACTCCTCAGACTGTGTTATGAAGGGACTTGACTTTCCAAGGTTAGCTAACGTACACGGAGAGAATGGGAATAACCTTACCAGAAACCTCGTTCACAGCACAACAGCAATCGGCAATCATACAGCACCCATAGCTGACGCAAGGCCTCAGAGGGAACGTGAATCAAAGGATTGTGGTGCCAGAGGCCAATCCACTAATCACAAATTTTTTGAATTCGTCGGCGTTGCGGGCGATGTTTCGGCCTCCGCCACTTGCTCTAACGTTGATCATGTCGATCATGGCGGTTCCAACTATTTCCGGTCTATTCAGCATTTGGCATTCATCCCTGGAGACGGAATAGTGGTCTTTGAAACCACCTTTCCAACGCCGAATCGTCCTACGGACTTCTCCACGCTTGGCAATCACCCTGATATCGGCCAAGATATTTGCTCCTGGAATCAGATGGCTTGTTGCCTGCGTGAAAAGCCCAGCGTGATTTGGCCATTTGTTTAAGACTTTGAAGGGGTCAAGTCGTGAAGATCGCGAGTCTGTTTCCAGGCCATCAAGCCTAAGCTTATAGCTGTTAAACTGTGCTGTCAAACTGTGCTGTCAAACTGTGCTGTCAGCGCACCAAGCCGTTTCTTGACGAAACAGATCGAAGCATCCTCTAAGGGAAATGTTTCGGGGAACCTTAGAGGAGGGAGAGGGGTGGCACTGATGCTTGGATCGTCATTCCGTGTAAACTTTTGATTCCAAGGGTGCTCAATGTTGAAGGAGTCGTGATGCCACATTGAAGCTATCAAGATTCTGATGAATGTGAATAGATGTGAAAGCAGAGCCAAATGAAAAAGGTAAAGGTCAAGGATTAGCAAGGTTGGGAGGTTTCGCGTTGAGCATCATTACTGAAGCAGTGTTTAATACCATTTCCAATTCCAACTCACTAGGAAGTCTGAGACTTTCACCAATGATTTGCTTAGTTCCGATTCAAGGGGGAAATGATGGATAGAGTGAAGATTCAGGTGGCAACTGAGATTTAGTCGCCAAAATTGGGAAGTATGAGGCTCAAAGGAGAATTCGAATGGAGATATATGTTCATTTACAGTACCCAAGTAGATAGCAAAGACAAACTCGCGGACAGTTTGGTTGCACCATATAAATAGTCTGCTCATTCCTAGACAGAAGATTATTTATTTCAATACGAAGTATGGAGTAGAAGAAGAAGAAGAAGCAGAAGAAGCAGAAGAAGCAGAAGAGGCCAAGTGAAAAAGGCCCCATATCCCGCACGGATCACCTGATTATCTCCGCCAAACTTCCCCGGCCCCTTTTCACTCAATCTCCATCCCCAAATCTCCCTACGAGAAAAATTACATCATGTCGGCAAAAAGGCGCACATTAGAGTTGGGCAATGTCCTGGTGGTCGGAGGCTGTGGCTTCTTGGGGTGGCATATCGTCGATCACTTGCTGAATTTCCCCTCCGAGACCGACCCTAGTTACGCTCTGCCGAAGCCCGTCGGTGATGCGCGCTTCGAGTACCCGACTCTGGGATCGCGCTACCCAGATTACCACTCGACTGTCTCTGTCGTTGACTTGCGCACTACCAACAACCGTCTTCCCGGCGCTAAGTACTATGATGGCGACATCACCTCCGTCGAGTCCATGTTGGAGGTTTTCCGCGCTGTCAAGCCTGATCTTGTTATTCACACTGCATCGCCATCCATGATTGAGGGTAACAAGCCTCTGCTACACAAGGTTAATGTGGAAGGAACACGGACGCTCCTTGAGGTCGCCGGTGGCGAGCATGGCGATTGGGGTGGTCAGTGCAAGGCGTTCGTTTACACTAGCTCCAGCTCCGTCGTCCACGACACACAGAGTGATCTGAAGAATGTCAATGAGGAATGGCCCTACATCCGGGGCCCTGCGCAGAAGGAGTACTACTCCGAGACTAAGGTGAGCTTTTGATTGGAATTTCAAACGGAGTTAAATCGAGATCACTCACTAATCAGACCCCTTGCGTCTATTTAAGGCCGATGCCGAGGAACTCGTCCTGAAGTACAACAAGAAGTCCCCCAACCAGATGCTGACAGCCGCTATCCGTCCGGCTGGAATCCACGGAGAAAAGGATACAACAGTCACACACAAGATCCTGGAGCACGGATCCCAGGCTTCAGACAGAGTGTTACGGATGCAGCTCGGTGATAACGACAACCTATTCGATTTCACCTATGTCGGCAACGTGGCTTACGGGCACCTGCTTGCTGCGCACCGTCTTCTCGCAAGCTATGACCTTCACGCGGCTGGAAAGGGCGGGCCCCTCGACTACGAGCGCGTGGACGGCGAGGCTTTCAACATCACCAACGATTCCCCCGTCTATTTCTGGGATGTCACCCGTGCCATGTGGGCTCTGATCAACCGCGTCGTTGAGCCGGAACAGGTCTGGGCTCTGCCCGAGGGTCTCCTCGAGACTGTCGGTGGTCTCGCTGAGACTGTCATGGGATTGTTTGGCAAGACCCCGCGTCTCACTGCCCGGACGGTGCGATACTCATGCATGACTCGCTACTACTCGACTGAGAAGGCCAAGCACCGCCTGGCTTACTTGCCTGTTGTGCCCTTGGATGAGGGAATTGCGCGTGCTGTCGGATACATTGTTGCCCAGCAACAAGCGGACGCTGGAAAGAAGGCATTGTAATTTTAAAATTAAATCATGAGATCCAGACAGCCATCTTGTGCTGGATCAATCGGACCTTTTCCCCAAAGCAGGACAAGCCTAGAAAGGTATCAGAGCCTTTTGATAGACTCTAGTAGCCTTGTCTAAAGCTCTAGTTGTGACACTAGATCAAAAGATCAAAAAGACACCTAAAAAAACATCCAAAAGGACTCTGTTCTATGAGTTTTATATTCGACTTCTCACCAATTTCAAACATTTGCTTTCCCCTAACTAGCCTTCCACTGCAAGTCCTTTGCTCCTCCTCACTGCGGCTTTTTGACCGAGGTCAAAAAGCCAGTCGTACCTGCTCAATATGGACAACTATGACGTTGGCACTTAAATCTCGAGTGCCCCAATTCAACCAGGTACTCCCTCGTTGTCGACCCCTACTCTCCTTCCTGAATATACCTCTGACGCCTCCTCTCCAATCATCAAGTCGACTGTCGTTTTCGACATCCGTGCCGTATATTCGTCGACTCCTACGATCTAGCAGCCATGATCTCGACTGACAAAGTCAGCTTGTCATGACCCCTTTTTACTTCGATGCGAAGAAGACATTTGTTTGCTCGAAGATCCCAGTCTACTTTAGCACGTAGATTTCCAAGGCCAGGAGTCCGGAGCTGAATGCATGATTGGCTGGTTTACTGTTACATTCACGTTGATCGGAAACGCCCGTCAACATCTGGAAAAAGAAACATAGCCTCAGTGTGGAAGAGGTCAAAGATCTTATTCCCCGCAAGGCAAAAACCCAGTCAGACCCGAACACTATAGTTCAGCCTAAAAATCCAATCGTGGAATGCAAGAGGCTCCTCGGTACGTGGAGTGACACTTGGCGGCATCTGCGACAGATGCAAGGTAAAACAAAAGCGGAAACAGAAGTACTCTTAGCTCTTCTTGTCGTTCAACGACCTCTCGAGAGCCTCCCAGATGAGTGTCCACATCAGCCATGTAACACTCGATTTGCACAGCTATTTTAAATCTGGGCGCATCTCAGGCGAAAGCACAATATGAGTGATGCCGAGGTTGGAAAACTCCTTCCAGATCAGCGAAGGAAGAAGGAAAGACTGTCACTACCGACTCAATCTGTAGGACAACAGATTGTGGCGAAGATCGTGCACCAAAACGATGCAAGAGTGTATAATCTACTCTCCCTCAAACAATGATTGCTCTGAAGATGCTTGTTTCTTTGCCCCTTTGGCTCAACCTTTTGTCTAAAGCAAAAGTGTCAATAGCAAACAATCTATAGGCAGCAAGGACACCACACTGGTATCTTTCTTGGAAGATATGAGAAGTATTCGTTTGCTCTTGAATCGCTACAAAAGGAGATATGGGCATATCATAACCAGCGTAGTTCTGGTTATATTGGTGTCTTTCGTGAGACCTTCATAATCAGAGATGAAGTATATGAAGGTACGGATGTAGATTGCCATCCAATTCCATGGAAGAGGCGAGGTGAAGATCAATAGTCGCTAAGACAGCACAGAGGACTGGACGGGGTCAACGGTCAGTGCTGTTAAACCGGGTTTCAAGTTTTAAAACTCGGTAGGCCATTTGTGACCGGCATCCACTCACCCATATCATTGTTTCTTCAATTTTCCATTTGCATGTCCATTTGCAACCTCCAGCATAGGGATTGGCGTGCCTGGAGAGTTCTCCAGTCTCGCCGTCAAAACCTCGACGCCTGTTTCTGTGACAAGCATGGTATGTTCTATCAATCTTCAAGTTAGCATCCGAAGCCACTACAGGCCTTTTAAGGGGCTGCACACACCGAATTGTGCTGTCCTTTTGCCGTCCACTGTGACGTTTGTCCAGTCATCTGGCCAACACATTTCGCGGCTGCCGCCCAAAGCCAGGATAGGTTCAATGGTGAATGTCATCCCAGGTTTACATGTTCCCACAGCCTTGTTCTTCGCATAGTGGGGGATCCAAGGAGGAGGGTGGAATTCCGAGTTGATACCATGGCCGCCCCAATTCTTGACGACGACTAGGCCTCTAGAGACTGCGTACTTCTCAATGATCTTGCCAAACTCTCGAATCGGTACACCTGGTTTGATTATCTCGATAGCCATGTCCAAGGCCTGTCGTGTCGTTTCAATAAGTCTGATCGAGTCCGAATCCGCTTTAGCCTTGTCACCAACATAGTAGGTCTCATTCACATCGGCATGGTATCCACCGTGGTACAGAGAAATATCGAGGTTAAGAATGTCACCATCAAGAAGAACTCGGTTATCGGGGATTCCATGGCATACAACCTCATTCGGAGATGTACACATTAACTTGGGGAAGTGGTTGTAATTAAGCGGAGAAGGATATGACTGTCTTGGGTTTTAGCAAAACGAATTGACAGATTTAATACAGGAGTGAAGCTGGACTTTACTCACCTCTCGCTCGACGCAAGCATTGTGGCAGATTTCATCCAGGTGATCTGTGGTCATGCCAGGCTGTATCGCCGCAGCAGTTATGTCGAGTACTTCTCGAGCTAGCCTGCACACCTTGCGCATGGCCTCCTGACCCTTTGCATCCAAGATATCGCATTTTGACCCGCTCAAGCGCATCTCACGTCGTGGAATGCCAGTCTTGGCCCAGTCAGGACGTTTGATTGTTCGAGGGACCGGTCGTCGTGGGGAGAGTGGGTATACGGGTCTGACAGAGCCAGTGTATGGGTATGCCGGAAATGGGTCAAAAAATCGGCCAGCTATATCACGATTAGAGAACAAAGCTATGAATAACCAGTGCATGCCACCTAGATGAAGAGGCTACCATTTTGTGTCCTGTGTATCACCTTGTGTGTAGTCTAGATACAATAATTATTAGATTTTCTAGTTACATATGTAGAGCAATGTCTTCACCGATGCAACCTACCCAGTTTCTCTTGAAGCAGTCTTGATCGCAGAAGTAGCTGCCATTGACACCCAGCTTCAGACATGTCGGGCATTGTAATGTCCCAGCTTCATTATCGCAATCGGTCCCAGAGCACTGTTTCTCAGAATTGGACATTATCAAAGCGATTTTGTATTCGACAAGTCGCAAGGGAAAGCAGGACAACTACTAGGTAGTGGCCCACACTAGTAGAACATCCATACAAGCTTGATCCACTTCCACGTGACCACTTGCTTTTCCAAACCATGGAACTGCTTTGGCTCAACCATGGGTGGATTTCTGGGCCCACTCTCCTGTCAGACAATGAAGTCACGTGGATCAGATAAAATGCACTTGATCAATTCACCATCTACGGGGCCTCTTCCTTAGCACCTTTATTGCTGATAATGTATTTCCAAGGATCAGAAAGACGGTTGTTTGATTAAATGTTTGCAAAATGATACCTTCAATGATGCATTTTGGCTAACAGTGTCGGTTGGTCAACCCCCTATGAGATCGTTCTCTTGATCAGCCCAATTATCTTATTCGGGGGCTTCTTGCTTTGGGAAAGGAGCTACGCCGCAGAGCCTGTCATGCCAATCGATATCTTCAAAGCTCCATCCTTCCTCTTGCTACTTTTAGTCGTGCTTCTAAATGATATGGCGGTTGGAAACTTGATCTGGTACCAGGTCAGATGGCCCCCAAAGGTCTGGCACTGGTCTCCCTTGCAATTCACTGTGGGTTGGACCCCATTCGTGATCTGTGCCACGGGCACTGCCTGTCTCGCAGCGTGGATGAGGTTGAAGCTCGCGGTATACATCCACCCGTAAATGTTTAAAAATCGAACACTGCATGTAGACACTGGAAACCGGCAAAATATCAGACCGGACGTGGGGTGCCAGTTTGAACTTGCAGTAAAAAAAATCACTAAGTCAGGTGGAGTCGAGAATCTATTTGTCACGGTTTTTCTCGGGCGTTACTTTCGGCTTTAATGTGGTGCATCAAGGCCTTAATCCTGACCGCCTTGAGATCATAGGATACAGTGTATTGAAAAGCTTTCGGCACGGAATAACTAGCACGTAGGACTGACCCTTTAACTAACTCGACAACAGGTTTTGTTTTTTGAAAAAGCAGATTTCGTAGTACGATTGAGACTGAAAACAAATGATCTCTGTGATATAAAACCGATAAAGTTCTACGTCCTCGCTAGTTCCGCCGAGGTTTAGTAGGAATAGACCACAATTATATGGATTTGTATAGTAGATATATAGCTTCGCATTCATAGAGCAAGCATCCGCAGGCCTCTATTATTGTAATTCAGGTATCTTGATTTTTCCGCCAACCCAAATTAAGGCATAAAGGCACGATTGTATGCATTAACGCCGAAAGTAACCCTGGCCTATGCCCCTGCGTATCCGTGATACCCCAGACCGTATGTTTTGTTTCCATATACAATGTCGTATGTTGCGTTTGGCGTTCCCCACGTTATGTTAGAATCAAATTACAGTGGCTTTGCGGGGACATGATCCCACGAATGCTCCGGTGAGAGAAAGGAGAAACCCAAGGAAGGGGAAGCAAAAAGAAATTGCGGAGAGGTGGGGAACTTAGTACTAGGGGATTGGCATATGCCGTATGCCAAACTTGGATTCCGTGTGAAGATCGGCTTTTCTGGCTTCTCTCACTTCCAAGGGTCTTTTGGTGGCCGGTTTCTTCCGCGTTCTTCCAAGGTTTGTCTTTTGTGGGAATTTTGGGGGTTTTCCTGCGGCCCGTCAAGTCCAAGAGTCGGTGAAGTGCCTAATCCCGTGACCCCAAGACCCCTAAAAATGGTCCCGAGCCGAATAAACACTCGGGGTGAGGTTGCCCATGATACTCCACAGCTCTTTAGTTGTAATGATTTTCGACGGAAATAAATAGCCCACCTTACTTTTCCCTAGGCTCCATAGGCCTATTGTATTAGGTACCTCACATCTCAGGCTTTCGCCCGGGGATCGTCGCACACCATGTCGTGGACATGGATGCCATTCGTCGAAGCCGAAATCCTCTCGGAACATTTCCTATTCTCGGATGCCCAGTGGGCCATCTCCACTATAACCCCCGCGTACGATGCACATACAATTTTAGGCGTGGGGGTACCGGGGAAGTCCAACAAAAATACTAGCGCGGGGGGATTCATGAGAACGGTTTTGGTTTCCTCTTAAATAGACAAACCTGCTGTTTTCTGATATTAGGATTCTTGTAATTTCCTCCTATCACACACATACGCACACACAATGGCAGACGATATTTCACGGGAAAACGGTGACCGGATTGAGGTCGAGACCGAGAAGGAAAGGATTGAAAATGTCGAACACATTGCCTCACCACAGCAAGATGGCCTGCCTCAGATGGATCCAGCTCGACGGAAAGTCGTCGAGAAGAAGCTCAAGCGCAAGCTCGATGCCCGTTGCAGCCTTTTTGTCGCAATCTACAGTGAGTACTCCTCCCCACCCCCCACGGGTGATCTATACATCAACTTCACATCACTGACGGCTAGGAAATCATTAAATAGTTCTCAACTACCTCGATAGAAATAACATGGCTGCTGCTCGTCTCAAGGGTCTACAGGAAGATCTCAAACTGAGCAATACCCAGTACTCAACATGTCTGAGTATCCTCTATGTCGGTTACATCATCATGCAGGTACCTTCCAATATGTTCATCAACCGCATCAGCCGGCCCTCGCTCTATATTTCTGTGGCTATGATACTGTGGGGTGTTATCTCCACCTTATCTGGCAACACCAAGAGCTTTGGTGACATGTTGGCTGTCCGTTTCCTGCTGGGTTTTGTCGAGGCGGCCTTTTTGCCCGGCGCCTTGCTCATCCTCTCCAAGTGGTATACGCGCCGTGAATTGACTACTCGAAACGCCGTCTTATTCTGTGGTAACCTTATCTCTAATGCATTCTCTGCGCTCGTTGGTGCCGGTGTCCTATCTAACATGCAAGGCGTCATGGGCCATGCCGCGTGGCGCTGGCTCTTCTGGATTGAAGGTTCGGCGACTATGTTCACTGCCATCCTTGCCGCATTTATCTTGCCTGATCTGCCCCACAATGCACGCGGCTTTACCGAGGAAGAGCGTCAAGTTGCGCAACTTCGCATGATCGAGGATGTCGGCGAGGCTGACACCGACAGTGAAGAACTTGGTGCCTTTGGTGGACTAAAAATGGCTCTTTTCGATCCCAAAATCTACTTGATGATGCTCACGTTTACGGCTTACGTAGTGGGTTTATCGTTCAATGCTTTCTTCGTAAGTCCCTCGATATCAACACCCAGTTGGGACCCTTCACTGACTGATGCAGCCCACGCTCACTGGTACTCTTGGGTTCGGATATGTCCCGACTTTGCTGATGAGCGCTCCTCCCTGGGTTTTCTCATGCATAGTATCCGTCCTTAACGCATGGCATGCGGACAAAACACAAGAAAAGGTCTGGCACATCCTTGGCCCAATAGGCATGGGAGTGGTTGGTTTTATAATCTGCATGGCGACAAACAATGTCGCTGCTCGCTACGTCGCACTATTCCTGCAGGCCGGTTCCTACGCGGGATACATAGTATTCTACTCATGGATCAGTTCCTCTTTCCCCCGTCCCCCTGCCAAGCGAGCCGTTGCCATTGCCATGATCAACGCTTTCGGCCAACTGGGCAACGTTGCCGGCTCATATGTCTGGGACTTGAAAGACAATGGGTACCGCTCCAGCTATGGAATCGTCTTGGCTATGTTCGGTGTCACAGTCGGCGGATGCTGGTATTTCCGCTCGTTGCTGATCGGCTTGAACCACCAGCTCGAGGAGGGTGAGCTTGCCGATGTTGCTAGAGGGGAGTCGACCGAGAGTGATGTCCTCGACAACCAAGACGAGTCGCTGCGTATGCGCAAGGGGTTCAGGTATCTGGTTTAGTGTTTTATTCTCGTGTTAGAATGCCATAGTCAGCATCGGAACATTGTTGTTTCAACAATTCAATAGCTCTCAATGCGACAATGAATTGAACACCTCATTCTTTATGGACTGTTATTCACAGGTTTAGACCTCCACAAAGCCCATAAATGGGCCCGGACCCCGGGTCGAAAGCCTAACTTAACCCACAGCACATTCTTGGCCTAGAAGGCCCCCATTTTTGCCGATTAGGGTTTGTGGTGTGTGTGTTAAGGTAACAGGAACAAGCGGAGGCCAAGTGACAGTGAAGCAAAGAACCTAATGTGCACAAGTGTGGAAGATCTGACAATAAATCTATCTCTATTAATTTTTGAATGTTCTTACTTTGAACTGCACAACCTCCTTCTCGCTGACTAGGTAGTTTCTTTGATCTATTCACTTTGCTCCGAAGACTCTCCACCCTGGAAGTAGCGTATTGAGTACTATGTCTTTTCGATTTTCAAATGTTGGCCATGGAATACCAAGAGGGAGTACTTTTCGTTCATGCCATAGAAAGTTTTCCGCCAGTCAGTCTATGAATTGATATTTTTTTCGACTTTAGCTTCGCTCGAGATTTGGTGGCATTCTTTGACGTGAGGTTGAGAACAGGGGAGATGTGTTCTATTCTCTAATTGGATTTGACTCTAAATATAATTCTATCGGTCTTCGCGAACCAAATTGCGGTACTGATTATTAGGATCCTGCTCCTCTTCTTCCGCCGATGGAATTGTCTTCTTCACGCGACAAGGAGTGCCAACGGCGACAGAGAACGGCGCGATATCACTGGTGACAACAGATCCGGCTCCAATTGTTGAGCCCTGGCCGATTCGCACACCGGGGAGAATAATCACATTACTTCCAATCCAGCAGTCGTCTTCGATAAAGATCGGGTGGCCGAACTCAACGAACTTGCGGCGAGACAGAATGCTGGTGTCATGGCCAGCAGTGATGATACTAACCCCAGTGCCGATCTGTACACGATCGCCGATAACAACTAAGCTAGTGTCTAGTATAGTAACGCTAGGGATTGTTGGTAAGTTCTAATAACACAAAGGGAGAAAAGGCAGACTCACTTCCAGTTGAAGAAGCAATCCTTTCCGATTATAGTATTGCATCCATAGTCTGGCAAAAATGGTGGCTCGATGAATGTTCCATCCCCAACTTTACCAACGAATTTCCGCAATAACTCTAGACGCTTCTCGCCAATCTTGTCGTATGTCACGGTCTTGGTATCCAGATTGTTAAAGTCTGCGGCAAGTCCCCGACACAGATGCCGCGCTTCAAGCAGTTTCGGGACGTTCGGGTTGTACCTGAACAGTTAAAAATCAATGTCAATTTTCATCAGGCTGCAAGCATATTGTGAATGATACATACATCATTCCAGATACCATACGCTCATAGTCCTCGCACAAGGGCACTCCTGCCAGCCCTCGAGAAAGCTCGATGATCTCAGGGCGTTTTTCAGTGGCAGCCATTTCGAATAGGATATCTGACAAAAGCGCGAAAGCAGGGATCAAAGAATAGAACGGGAAAACACGAGAGATGTGGACCGGTTCGTCACTAAGTGGGGTGATTTGACGACAATTCGCCGCTGACGAGGTGGAGAATGCCAAGAACTGGCGGGCTTTCCTATTTGGGTAAAACAGCTAATAGACTCCACCATCTTCAAATTTACAAGTGTAAGCATTGGTACTTTCTGTGGTGTATTGATGAAAATGTCAAGTTTCCTAGATGGCAAACCATCTGAACAAAATCACCAGTAAATTATAGATCATACTTGCGAATACGCCTCACAACCTCCTCCACATCCATCCAGATCCGCTGTCGGTTTTGCAACCCCTTGAGCTTGTCCCAATTGAGTTCAATTTGCACAAGCACACGACGCCAGTCGGTGTCCGTCCGAGGCAATTTCATCTGGACCGGCATGCTCACTGATAGGGGAAATCGGTACTCAGCAACTCTCTCGGCGGCTTGCTCTGTATAAGAATCTTCACGCAAGGTCTTGGAATAAGTATTCCGCTTTAAGATAACAGACTTGATATCGGCTGTCGTTATATTTGTCCAGAATGAAGGGTTGTGTGTACATTCGGATTCATCCCATGCTTCCCACAACCAGGGCATTTCTCTGCGTACTAGTCTGTACCATACGCTGTTTGGGAGTTCAGTGAATGCCCTAGAAGCAATGCTTAGACTAGTAATGTCACTAGAGCCTAAAAAGTCGATAATCATGAGCCGAATTTCCGCGGGAAGGAAAGAAAGAAAGTCAACCTGGTTGTTGTGGGATAGGGTAGGATGATTCGTCGCGGATTGAGACCACCTCATCTGATCACACGAGTCATGTGAGGCATAAAATGCTTCCTCATTGACCGAGTCGAGAAGAATATCTGATAGTCCGGGCACGTAAAGGGGATTGGCAACCAGATACTCGGTACCAGGCTTATGGGACCACCACTGCTCCTGTGAAATTTTAACCTCTTTGGTTCGAGGGAATGATCCAAAGGCTTCCCAGTCAAACTCGGCATTACGCCAGGCCATGAGACCAGAGACATTGACGCGCTGAAATTGGACTTTGGATTGTCGGCAGAAGATATCAAAGCACCACGGATGGAACGGCATGGCTATGTCATTTGGTACTGTGTCTCGCACCTTTCAAGTGTCAGCTTTGAGTTTTCCCTCTGATGACTTTAAGGAATGCACTTTCAAGAGAAACCTACCTCAAAGTTCACATTGTCCGCCTCTACATCTTCTATCCCATTTCGCGCGGGCCACACAGTTGGAATGCCTGTATCGCGTGATGGCGTTCCATCACAAATTCCAGATAAAGACCAATCCCCATTGATCTCCCAGGGCTCATGTAGCTTGTCCGCCTGCCATTGGTCCCTTGGAGAGCTTTTATGCGTCAGGAACTGGGCGGTTCGACAGCCTCTCGCCTCTTCGGGTGAGATAGCATCAGCCGAGTAGCCCGACATTGGACTGTCAAAGTATCCAACGCGTAGTTCGGAGTCTCCCCTCGTGGCGCTCCACGGATTAAAAGTTTGCAATGCCCAATTGTGATACATTTGGCGTTCGGGGTCATTATTTGCATCGGTATTGCTGTCTTCGCTGTCTTCCCTGTCATGCGAATCTTCTCCGTCAAGGCTCAGGCAGTCGGTTGATACGTAATCAGAGTCATATTCATATGGCTCATTATCTTCATGATATCTTTGGGGTGGATAATCAGGATCCTGAGCGGTATCTTCCAGATCTGTAGAATTAATTGCGCCCGTCTCATCGCAATGACCGTCTTGAGTCCCAGGCACGTCCAGTTCCCCAGATTTTAGGCGGAAGATGATGTTGAAGCTCACGCCGCAAAGATGGCAATAGAACTAACAAACCATTAGAGACATTGTACAATTGCTACCACGCAAAACTGTACCTCGGAATAGCCTACACACCCCTGTCAGCCATGGACTCATAACTTTAAGATCGGTTTGAGCCGGGTAACGCAGCTGTTCACTTACCCATTGGTTTTCTAATTGATCAGCGATTTATATAACCTTGCTATCCTCACTCACTTTCCCGTTCGTTCACAGAAGAGATTTAATAAAAAAAAGAAGAAGGAAAAGTGCAAGGCGGTCATTTTTTCTCGTATCCGCGGCCCGGTTTTAGACTAGAGACTAGAGCGATCCCGACGTCTCTCATTGGTCGGTCTCAGGCTATCTGCCTCAAGGCCATAGTGCTTAGAGTGTTGAAATTTATTTTGGAGAATGCAATTTGTTCTCTGTCGGATATACCCTCAAGGGTAGTCTACCGACTTGTTATATACATTAATTTCGTCCTCATCGAGCGTTTCGCGTCGAACCGCATCCACATCAAATGCAGCCTTGCCGTGGAACAAAGTTTCCATCTCTTCAAGACTTTTCCCTTTCGTCTCCTTGACAAAGAACCATACGACAATTGCCATGATGATATCCAAGACTGCGTAGAAAAGGAAAACATAACTACCCCACGAATTCATCATGTAGCGCGTCACCAGGGAGAAAAGAAAGTTGAAAAGCCACTGTGTTGATACTGCAACCGAGGTTCCGATCTCCCGAATTCGAGTTGGGAAGATCTAGCATGCTAATTAGCGATTGGACTGGCAAGAGACAAACGGAGCATTACTTACTTCAGCGGTGTATGGCCACGGCAAGGGGCCCCAACTGAATTGGTAGATCGAGTTCGTCAGGAAGATCATAGCCACCATGCCAATGCCAGCCGGAGTGGCTTTTGCATCGGGGGGTGGCGTGGTTTCCTTGACGACTGTGACAATAATGAAGCACGCCGCCATCAACAGAGCTGAAATCCAAAGGGTTGGCTTACGTCCCCACATTTCAGAGAAGAATAAGATATAGATGCCAACAGTGATGAACTTCTGGGCGCCAAAGAGACCAGTGATGAGAAGAGACTGGTTGGTGTTGTTACCTACTAGCAGTTTGAAGAACTGCGGACCGAAGTAAGCTAACGCGGTCATACCAGTGCATTGTTGACCACAGAACATGAAGACAGCTAGGAGCAGTCTGTAGCGATTTGCGGGCTCGAGAAGTTCGCGCTTATCAAAGCCCTCGGTTGCTCGCAACTCTTCCTCAAGTCCAACTCGGATTTCGTTGAACTCTGTCTTCACTTCGGGGCCTGTTGGTTGCTGATTAGCCCTAGGCCCTCTCATCGCTTTCTGACGAATATTTCTTTACCTTCACTAGCTCGCATCCATTTCAAGTTCTCCCATGCTTCGTCAAAGCGGCCCTTCTTGGCCAACCACCGTACACTTTCGGGCATACCAAAGAGGCCTAATGCAAGCACTCCAGCTGGCACCATCTGGAGACCAACGGGAATCTGCCACTGCTTTGAAGAGACGGGCAGGGTAAGCTTCACGGCGTAGTCAATCCAGTAGCTCAGCATCACACCCAGTGCGAAGAACCATTGCATCCCTGACCCAAGCTTGCCACGAATTTCCTTGGGTGCCATTTCAGCGTTGTATGCTGGGACGACTGCAGTGCCTGCACCGAGACCGAGGCCAGCGACAAATCGCCCAATATAGAAGCAAACGAGTGAATGTGAGGGTACCACCTGCAATACCACACCGAGGCAGAACACGGTCATGGCTGCCTGGACTGTTTTCTTTCGCCCGTACCGTTCCGACACCCAGAAGATACCCAAGGCCGATATGAATGCGCCTACATTTTGCAAGCTTACCATCACAGCGCTGACAGTTGTTTGGTCCTTGTAACCAAAATCTTTGGTGTAGGACTTGAACTCCAGGATCCCACCTATCCATCAAAACCATCAGTGATCCTCACTACCAAATGGGCTTTTTTTTTTTTCGCTTACCAACAATTCCAGTATCATATCCAAACAAGAAACCGGCTGTACAGATGAAATATCCAAAGAAATACGCTCGAAAGGCCCCGAGCTTGGTTCCTGGTAGCCCCATGATTCGAAAAGAAACAATGAAATTGAAGAAGAATCTAGAGGTAGAAGGATATGCTTTTAAATCTAAGCCCTCCAGGACTTCAATGCTTGATTACCCGATCCGCCTTCGAGGGATAACGCAACCTGTAGTGTCGGATACGCCATAGCACGCCATATCACATCCCGTCGAACATCAGCCCTGGAGAGACCTCAACCCAAGAAGATGCTTAAGTAAGAAATCCTATGTGGCATCCATGGATTCTGATAATGGATTTTGCCGATATACATACATACCTATATACATACAGAGTAGAGGTTGTAAATTCACTCCGTAAGGTCTATCAATTCAGGGGTTCCAAGGTGAGCTTCTCCGCGCCAAGACCCCTCGGACCCCTTTCGGCCTGTCGCTTCGGTCGTCTCGACCCGAAGATTTAAAGTATTACACCTCTGAAAGTTGATACCCACCTGGATGTTGTATGGTTGTGAGCTATTTCTGTAAGAGGTATTTTGCGCTCGACAGTCTAAGCACCTGGTTGTAGACTTTTGATTGGGGTACGTTCGGTAGTAGCTCGGAATTGAAAGTCTCGAGTGTGTGGAATTTGAAAGCTAGGAACTTGGCTATCAGTCAACCTTCCTGACCAGAGATGACAATACAATCAAGCTAATACAGCCAATTCAGCCATCAATTTCCAAAACACCGCAACGAAGCAATCACAGGAAGTCCTCGGCATACTCTTCATACTCCTGCATAAAGACCTCCATGTTGAACTTATTCTGCAGCTGCTTGTCTGATAGAATGAAATTGCCTGCTTCAATGTATCCATATCGGAATGTTGAGAACAGGATCGGACTCTTCGAGTAATGCGGAATAAAACGTTGGTTGTCCCCCGTCACCATGGCTCCTTTGAAAGCTTGATAAACAACGTCGGGATCTTGGGTCAGGTCTACCACCTCGCACTGCCCGAAATCTAAGAGATATAGCTGAACGGCCCGGTGTTGAACTTCTGGCCCATGGTCTGCTGTCTGGGCCTCCATCACCGATGTGCCAAGCACAAACTCCACGTCATCGCCGTTGATAGCTGCACCCCAGTGCAAGGTTGCGTAGGCTTTGCCCATCGCATTTGCAAGCGGGACAGTGTCGATTCCAATCTTCTCCATCGGCTCAAGGTACAAAGGGAAGTTTCGCAGCGGGGTTTTATGGTCAATGGTACCGTTGGCCTTACCGAGGTAAACTCGAGCGAGACAGTGTTTGTTTTGAGAGTGATCAAGGACAGCGTCGTTCTTAGTGGTATCAAAGTGTTGTTCGGGGGTGCAAAATTGGGAGATCAAGGCTTTTCGCACGACTTTAGGTAGAGGGAGAATGCGTTCCATCATCACAACATCATCGCGAGTGCGGTAAGCCTGGGGCATTTTTGGTAAAAGTTCATCCCAGAAAGCTCCGTTCTCTTCCCTGGAGATAAACTTGAAAGGTTTCGGAATGTGGACTTCGCTGCTAATCGACTGGTAATACTCGAATACGGCCCAAATGTCACAGTGGATCTTATACTCATGATAGAGGTTTGATGGTAGCCTTTCGTTTCCCGGACTTTCCTTTTTGAGGGCTAGATGCTTCCCGACCTGTTCGAAGATAGCTCCCTGTAGACCAGCTCCGATTTGATTGAGTTGTTGCAACTCGGGTTGAGAACTCGCAGTTTGAAAAAAGCGGCTAAAGGAAGATGTCGTCAAAACGACGGTTTTCAGGCTGAGAGATCGTTTGAGGATCGCCGAATCTGTCATCCGTCCGAGATTTGTTGCCAAAAGTAGTCGGGAAATTCCGTCGTTTTCTGTGGTGAACAAGGCGCCAGAATTCGCCGATTCATTATCGCTTCTACCTTCACGCCTTTGGGCCATGGTAATTCTTGGGATGATGGGTTTGACTGGTGAAGAGAGGTGGCTGCCAGGGTAGTTGTGACGTCCACAGGCCACGTGCCCTGTCGCTTCTTCCAAGGTTTACCTATGTATTAGGTTAGTAGGGTAATCGAGCTGGAAGAATCTTGTTATAAAGTTCACAATGTACAAAATTAGTCCCCTTTCCGTCACTTGTGATGTCCTTTTAGTAGTCTTTTTGGTAGTCTTTTTGGTAGTCTTCTGTTTGTTAGGGCCACAGCTTGAAGATCGACGGTAGAAACGGCTTAACCCGTGCAAAAAGTATTTTTCTTGTATATAAAAATAAAATTTACTAATGAAATTTCCTTGCAATTTGAAAGGAAACTCCTATAAGCAGCCTTCTTTCTACATACTTCAGAATATATGAAACTTGGTTGATGATCGAGTATACAACCTGGTGCTTACTGTACTTCATACCATCTCATTGAGGACTTTTTCCTTATCTCTTAGTACATCTTAGTATACATTAAAAGGGCACATAGATCCAGAGTAAATATTTAGATACGAATGGTGGTCAAACGCCAGACCTCTTTCCGTTTGCTCCCCGGCCAATGCAGAATACCTTTTGTACTTTTTGTACTATTTCAGACTTTATCGCTCTTTCCTCATTTCTTCTTCAACTGAGAGTCGCTTTTTTCACTTCTCTTTTACTTCATCTCTCTCCTCCCCTTTTCTCCTCTGCCACTCCTCTGTCACTCTTTTCTTACCCGTTCTTAGCTTGTCATCTACTCATATCTCTCCTTCTTTCTCTTCAACATCTTTATCATCCCTAGCAAGGTGAAAGACAAATACCCACACTTTGTATTCACTGATCAGGCTAACTCGTATTCTCAATATCAGATATCCGCAATGCTTGTCCCGCTCCCTCCATCGGGCCATCCTAACCAGCTTCTACGGAAGCTCGGCGCCCCCTACAATCCGGACCTTCCTATCACCTTTGCCTTCAGTCTGGTCGCCCTACAGCGTGGCTGGAAGCCAGGCTCTAAGAAATGGAAGAAGAACTGGAACTCTTGCATGAATGGCGAGTATGACCGGCTTATCGGCTGCCGGGTTAGCAGCCTAGCCACCTGGCAGGAGCTATGCACAAAGGTGGGAATCGAAGATTGCTTCACCTCGATTAACCAGTGCAAGAAGGTAAGGTCTGAGTGTTCCCAATCCCATACCACCTGCTTACTAATTTAGGCACTCGCTCGTGTTCATGTCAATATCGTTGACCTGCTGGATTCCTGGAACAGTGATACCACTCCAACTCGCTTTCAAAATAAGGAGGCACTCGCGGCATACACCAAGGCCAACAAGAAGTTCTTTGCCCGACAAATTGCCAAGCAGGATAAGGTGCTCCGTGTACTACTTCGCAAACTTCTTTAAGGAGGCACATTATCTTTCGACATGTACAGCAATGTGTCACTTCGAGGGCATATGATCCCACTTAATGGTTTTCATGGACTACAAGAAACAATCTGGATATGTACATGGAGCAATGGAATGAATGGGGGCCTTTTCTTATGAGACAGCTGAGATAACTAAGAATTCGAACCTTTAAACCTTTCTAATTTCATCTCAGAAGTAAAATTTTTGTAACGATATACAAGATTGTGCATTCGCAACTTTACCTGGGCTCAACTTCCCTTGACAAGTAACGCGGCAGTTTCCCCATTTTTCATCTCATTTCATGAGAGTCATTGTTTTTCACCCCCCTTTTTTCCTTCCTGCCATCTTCATAAATCACCTTTTCCTTACCAGCAACTACCCATCTTCATCTCTTTCTCCCTTGACCTAACATATCTACCATACCCATTGCCAACAAAGGTAAATGAAGAAAAACCCCCTGACTTTGTGCATATTGATTAAGCTTACGGGTGAGGTCAGCTTAGATGACCACCAACCATCACTATGTTGATCCTGCTTGTTCCTTCAGAGGGACCAGTTTCTGAACCCCCTCGACACCTTCCGCGGCCTAAAAATTTAAGAAATGTCACAATCTGAACGATTCAATACTTGTATGCTGGGTACAAAGTGTAGAATATTGCCGTAGGCCCTTATAACTCTACATGGGCTCAATTTCCTCTCCCAAGTGGTATCGTAGCTTCTTCTTTTTTCATCTTATCAGCTTCCAGTCTCTCTTCTCTCACTTCCCCGGTTTTCTCGCCTTTCACCTCCATCTAGCGCTCTCCTCTTCCTATCCTTCACAACTTCTCATCTCTATATAAAATCAACATCTCTATCACTTTCTTCATCCCCTTATCCACAAGTGTAAAGACAAAATCCCGTCTTTCTGATTTGCCGGGCTAACCTGTTGTCAATTTTAGTCAATCGACCACTTTAAACATGCTTATCCCGGTTCCTCCTCGGATTCCTCCTGGATTTGCTCTCTCAATTCCTCTTCCGCAGCATCCCAAATAACATCTGCGAGAACTCGGTGTCCCCTACGACCCAGAGCCTCCTATCGGCGCTAAATTTGGATTAGTCACCCGGCAGCCAGACTGGAAGCCGGGTTCCAAGACCTGGAAAAAGAACTGGAATGCCTGAATGAACGTGGAATGTGACCGCCTAATTGGCTACCGTGTAGCAAACCTGGTAACATGGCGTGAGCTGTGTGCCAGAGTAGGCATCAAGTAGTCATTCACTTCCATCAACCAGTGCAAGAAGGTAAAGTCCCCGTCCTGGGTAATTTCGTACCACTTACTTACAAGTATTCGCTCTTGCACGTATGCACGTCAACCTTGTTGACCTTCTTGATTGTTGGAACTCGGATTACATCCCTAGTCGATTCAAGAGTAAGAAAGCCCTTGATATTTACACCGAGGCGAATAGCAAGCACTTTGGTCGTCACATTGCCAAACAGGACAAGGTCCTCCGAGTGCTCCTGCGGTAGCTTCTCTGATCGTGTACAATGATCTCTCTTTGGGGCGTACTGAATGCGCCCGGTACAGTTGGCAACAAGGAACTCTTCTTGCGATGCAAAGATAGCGAGAGAGAAATGAAATCAGCTTCTTCAACGTTGTGTATTGTATTTGTCACTCTAGTACACTGATGTTTTGAGTGTTCTTTGTTTTTTAATTATAGAAGAATTGAACAGTCAACAAAGCAAAATTTCAGGTCCTTCGTGTGTTCCGCTACGCTTACAGAGCGGTGACATGAAAGGGGTTACCAACCTTGGAAGTTCTGTATCTTCGATGAGTCGGCGTAAACTACAATAAGTTTCCCCAGTTCGATTTTCTAAGAAACAAGTCGTAGGATTGCAGAGGTATTCTTGAAGACAACACAAGATCACCCGCATGTATAGTTAGCTATATGTGCCACATTTCCTCTACCGGGTGTGGGGCTTTCTTCTTAGCTGCCCCTTTTATGAGGGCGCTCAGAGTCAGGCTCACTGAGTAGATTTCAAACATGCAAGCTATGTAAAAAATAGGGTCATATAATTACATTTTAGATGATCTTCTTAGTTGAACTTAGGCAATAGCGTTTTGGTTGAGTTTAGATGCGTTTGAATTTAATAGGTTGGGTTGGGTGGCCTCGCTTACCAACTACGTTGACGACATGTCAACCTCTATACGAAAAAAGATACACTGACATATTAACCCAATCCTGATGATTTGTTCCAACCTCTCTGTGTTTCTTGATATCCTGTTTGTTGTTCGTCAAAACCTAAATCATAGAACATGAAAAATGAATAACCACGGAATGGCACACCACGCTCGTATTCCCAAGATTTCTTACCTTTCAACTTACTTTTAGAATTGCTATCTTAACATTTTTCCGGCTTTAGAAAGTAGAGATATGACGATACCCGAGCGGATGACAATCATAGCGACGCTGGCTTTCGCCCACACAATCACTGAACTTGTCTTGCACGTCATATGAACGCAAAACCAGCCAATTATTTAACCAACGTCTGTGTTCAATTGCCTTTTTTTATAATCATATGACTTTCTTATCATGGCATTATTGGATATCTATAAATTCAAATTTGACACGAGTCTAATTAAGGCAAAAATTGCTTGATGGATATATAAGCCCGCTGTCAATGGCCTTTTTTCCAAATATCAAAATCACTTTCTGGTCATTTGCTACTAACCTAACACTTACTATGTCGAAAATTATATATAAGGTTAAAGATGCAATGACTAATCATGACATGGAAGCACCTAAAGTCCGCGGCTTCTAATCTCCTTAAGATGCCCGGGCCACAGAATCGAATCCGGATTCTAGTATGAACCCACCTTCCGGCACGGGCTCTAACAATCCTTGTGACTCTGGCCCTCCCTCTCATAATAAGCCTGGTACCTATCGGGACTCCAAGTTCAATGGTTGGTCGCCTAGCAAAATTGTTCATTTAATTTTTCCTTCCTTGATCTATGGTCTATATGCTGATTGGATATATAGACATCCATGGCGCAGCTGACCCAGCCAGTATTGGGATGGGCAATAGGGGCGACAGCTCTGACCCCGGCACCTATGGATCTACGGAAATGAGCGGATATGGTTCAACAAGGGCCAGCACTGGCTCAAGCGGCATGAATGCTGGTCCTCATGATTCGAAGTTGGCGAACAAGATTGATCCTCTTATTGATAGTGAAATGGGTAAGCCAAGCTAAACTCCCACTGGAGGTAGAAAGTCAGGCTAAGCATACATACAGAAAACCGCACTCAATTCTCTGGAGCTACCGACCCCCAAATGTCCAGCAATGCCCCTAGCAACATGGCTTCCCACGGACAGCCTCGCACCCAAGGTGTCGACAATCATGTGTCTAGCGAAGTTGATTATCACAAATTGACGAAGGAAAAGAAATCCCAGTCCCGACCGTCCGACAGTTACAACTCTAAGGGCCAATGGGCTAGCGAGGAAAGCCACAAAAGTTCCACCCAAGAGCACAAATCGCACTCCGCTACCAGCCACGCCATGCCAGGCCAGACAAATTTGCAAAGCGAGTCAGGGTTTGATGACCGTGCTAATGAGCCGAATTTTGGCGGTAACGCAGCTGGTGGTAGTAGTAGCACCACAGGTGTCAGGGAGCCAACTAGTAGTCAAAACGCTGACCCCCTGCATAAACTTGATCCCAGAGTCACTCAATCGAATGTGAACCCCCCTTATACTAATCAGCGGAGTGGATACTAAGCAAATCTTTATTTGTTCTTTATCTCGTTTGATTTAATATTTTGTCTTAGCTCATGGGTTTTCATGTTTTACTACCACTATGAGAATGAATGGCACTGAATAGTTTGTTTACTTTATGACTCCAGAACTAGAAGCGTTGTCAGAAGGTGCGCGTGGAAACACGGCCGTTGATATGCTTTTTATCCTCTGTACCCACTCGCGAACGACGCTTTAGCAGGTAACGGAGTAGATCTAAGTTAGTGAGCACCCCGACTGACTCTAAAGACTTATTATGGCATTGATAAAGTGTTTTAATAGGAGTGTTCAAGTAGGAGTCAGAGAACCTCCTCGTTTCAAACTCTATTTCAGATTGTAAGTGTTGGTGCACCCCTGATTAACAATAATGGTTCTCTGATTGCTCCAACAAGGGATTCGACCAGATTTTGCCATGTTTTGCCTACTCAATAAATGTGATCCCCTAGAAATTTAGATATTTCTGAATAAAAGTGGTTTAATAAGGGCCCGGACCACCATATTATCTATTTCATCCTTCTATTTTAGAGAGAACTCCTTAACGTTTATAGAACTGTGGCTGGTTTATAAGGGAGGAACTATGGACCAGGCAAAGACTAGTTAATGAAGCAGAACGTTAGAGGTTTCAAGAGGAAGCGATATAAGAGTATAAAAGTATGAGAGGAGAGCGGAAACAAGAAATAGTAAGGTAGACGCGGAAGAAGATGCAAGGCTTGAAAAAGCGTAGATAGAGGAGAAGGAGGAAGAGGGCTTATAGATATGAGCTGTTTGTAAGAATCATCAAAGTTATAAAAATGCAGTTAACGGTTATTCAAAGTGTTATCTATAGATACTCTATGAGTTGCCCAATTCCATATCTTATAGCCCCGGCCATTGATAGCATATATAAACCAAATACTATGACTTCCAAGGCTTAAGCGCCCTCATAAAAGCCTTAATATAGGAAAAGCCCCACACTGCAGAGAAAATACTGTACGGAAAGTGACCTAGATATATTAAGTAGTCTTTATTGGATATTGTTATATATTCCTCTACAACTTGGCTTCAATACGCCAGGGTGTTTGGCGTCGTAGGCTTACGAGCTATTTATATAAGCGTATTCCCCGATTCTTCTACTGGTTCATCCTTAATCAACAGTTTATAAGTGTTAGATTTCCTGGCTAATCACACAATTGCTAGTAAACCTTAAGATATGCTAGTAGGAAGAAGTCTTTCGCGTTAGACAGACCTTGTATTAGCTCAGTCGGGGGAATGGGCCCTATATAGAGCTCCGCGTCTACTGGTTGATACGGAGTTATGTAACCCCTATTCCATTCTAATAGAGGTACGGGCGGTATGTGATCAATATCACAGTTTAGATATTGGTAATATAATTTCTCTAGATTCTGTCCGATACGCTTTGCGATATCCTAGGACGTCGAGAGTTCCTATAGAAGCCTGTACTGACGGGCATTATAAAGCCTAGTTCCTATGTCAGGTCTCACGGCGGGATCAACGTAGCATTTTTCTATGATAACCGATGTCGCTAAGAGTATGTAGTATATAGCTGTTATAGGGCTTAGCTTGAAGCTGCCAAATGTCTGTCTATATTTCTGGGCCACATTGCATATTCCTCGGATTGAATTTTTGTAAATTGCCATGACTTTCTGTTCATAGGTAGGCTCCGATTCTTTGTAGCACGCTGTTCTGTTGTGTCTGTGGGTCTCTGGGATTGCTAATATCTTAAGTAGCAGAGTGATTGCTTAGAAAGGGCCCACAAAGTAAAATGCACATAGTATGATATACTATATATAAATTATAGGCGCGAGAAAAGTGGGAGGGACTAGATAGATGGTTAACTTTGAGCTCTTGGGCAAGATCGTAGTATCATGTCTTAAGTTTAAGCATACAGGAGTCAAAAAATACAGAACGTCATTTGGGTTAGAGGAGTGGCTTTGGAGGCCAGCTTAGGTGATGTATTTTAGCGAGACAGTTGGATATTAGAAATGACACGATAGACTCATAATAAAAGGAGAACTTTCTCGAATATACGACATAGGTCAATCATTGCCCCATGTAACTGTACCACGTCTCTTTAAGACGTAGCCCTTAGTTGGCCATTGCCATTTACTAAAGGCAAATATATATCCAGGGCACACAAGGGGACTGGTTTGTTAACGACACCCTAGGAGTCCTATGCGACAAATGAAAGTGAGTTTAATGCATAGGAAATCTTCTTTATGATACAGCATACCAGTAGCGTGCATACCCTGCCTATGTAGCTTGCTGATAGTTTATCCTGGCAATACAGAGCTTAATGAGTGGAAGAGCGACTGCTCCGGAAAGGACCGAAGGATCTATGTTGAAACCCATATCCGGGGCCAGGCGATTGGCCATACCTTGACGAAGCCACCCCGCAGCATCAGATCCCATTGTCTGTCAGATATCAGTTTGATTAGCTCTTCGGGTAGAAGTCTGTGATATAAGACTTATAATATAGGCCATGCCCATAATTTCCCCAAAATTTCCAATGACTGGATTGTCGTGATCTTGGGCCACCTTAGATCGTGTCGAATCGATTTTTTGGCCCTCTCGGGAAATACCTCGCCGGCTATATTTGAATCATTGGGATCTGATCTCACTTCTATACGATCGCAGTATTGTGACCCTAAATTAATGATGCAATTTAGTAGAAGGGGGGTAAAGTATCACCCGCCATGTTTCATGGACTCTCGAAAAAGTTTTTCGTTCACGACCTGGAACCACGGCTGTTCCCACTCAAAATATAGGTCGATCAAATGAGATCGAAGCCCGTCTTCTGATATCAAGCTTTCTTCTAGCGAGCCTGTAATCTCATTAAGCGGTGTTTCACCATATGGCAAGGAAGGCCCGTCGGACTGATGTGCCTCTTCACTGGGCAAATCTAGAGGTGGTTAGCGAACATCTAGTCTGAAAGAAAAGGCCTCCTGCAGCTTGCCTTTTGACGAAGATCGAAACAGCAATCGACCACTTGTCGGTCCAAAATACCGTACTTCGCCATCTTGGTCGAAATTCAATTACTCGTCAAGCGTCAGTGCGCCGTCAAGCGTAGTACACAAGTCATCAACATTCGAGTAAGCCAGGGCCCACTCGGGGTCATGCTCACCATTTTTCGTCATTTGTTGGATTGCGGCATCAGGATCAATGCCATGAGTTTGCAGTAAACGCTCCAAGAGTTCAATTCGATTGCGTAGCATGATCACATAGGACTTGGGCGCTGGTTGCCGCCCGTCTTCTGCGGTGGAGTACGCGCATTGAACGCCCCGGTCAAGGCATCGAGAGCATGATGGTCAAATGCCATCACACTGCTATGATATCAGCACAGACCTCATTAACAAATTATGAAACACTACCATCTTACCTTAGCTCGTCGTTGTCGACATGTCTCACAGGCTCGGGAGGTATACTTCCTACCTGGTCGCCTGCGCCTAGCTGGTTCATCTCTCGGTGCCGTGGACATGGCTGTATGATAGGTAAAATCAGGTAAAATTCCTTTTGTCCATAGACTCCAGTACAACGATATCCTTAAGATTGGAAGTCTTTAGCTGTTTAGGATGGGATGTTTGTCATGGATTCAATCTGACATTACAAAGCAGCTTCACACCTTGCTGCCTCAGGCACCAAAGCATCATTTCACATCCAGGCCACAATATCTGAGCAAAGGTAATATCGCACATAACGGCTTTTTTGCATTTCAGCGATAGCGGAATAGACTAAGAGAATTCAGTTCTATATCAAATCTAGCAAACTTGCCCCGCCGCCGCCCCTTCCCCTAAAAAAAAAAGAAAATTCTCAGATGTGGATACACATAGTCGTAAAGTTAGCACTCATTTCATGGAATGCTCAACTTCAGTAACATCCCTCTCTCCAAAGTATGCTAAACCTAAATAGTGTACTCGCTCCTGAACGTAATCACCTCTCGTCATATACTCATAGGAAGCAGATCGGTGCAGGCTACTCCGATCATGGGAAGGGAAAAGAGTAAAGTTTACTCGGGGAGTATCTACTTTTAGGTCCTCGGTCACAGTGAAATGATGGAGCTCTGGAGGTTACGATGAATGACAGTATGCATATCTGTAGGGTCTTAATATCATTGGAGAGTACAATATATGTATTGGAAGATCATCCCCAGAACCGATGAAGTCAACCATCAGCTGACTACCCCGCAGATCCGAAAAGATGAAGAAAGGCGGAGCATGAATGTGGCCCCCGAACATCCCGGGCCTATTCTTGGGAAGTTTTTGGGTGAATTTTACAGTAGCCGTGTATGGGGAGTAGTTAACCACGTAGGACTAACAACTTGATTTATCATTCAGACGATGGGACATAATATGTTAGAGAACACCTGCAAGTCTTTTTAGATCTTTTTCCCTTGGTGTTCTGGAAAAATAAAAATTTGGCTTTATACAGAAATACCAAGAATCGGAATATGATATATTATAATAGAAATAACATGTAGCACAGTGTAAACTCTAGGACGTACAGTATACGAAGACTGTAAAAAGTATAAATCGGACAGAGGATTTTCGTCCAGGTATTTGCGCGCAGAGGCCGGATCCTGTAGAATTGGAGTTGTGTTGAATCTCTAATTGTAGTGATATATAATGCCATTTTACTGGCTCTCAGGATAATGTACATCACCACACCAAGGGACTATAAGATCAAGGATTTCTTTTTTTTTCCAGGTATCCGTGGAACAAGCGTTGATCCGGTGCAACAAACGTTGTAATATAGGAAGCATTCCATACTTGGTCGAATACGTTACTATCATATTTTCTCCACATGTAAGTGGTGCAAGTGGTGCAAGTGGTGCAGTTGGGGAGAGAATCCAACTTATTGTATGGGGAATTAGGAACTACATCCGGTGGCGTCCAATGAAGTAAAAGGACGATTTTCTTTTTTCTTATTTCGGCCTTTTCTATTTTTGAGTTTTTGGTAGAAACATTGACTGTCTGGCAGGAAGGCATCTGGAAATAAACGTCCTATATCAAACATAGTACGCGGGTTGGAAGCTTGGAGACAAAAGTACCCAGTCCCGAATTGGTCGTTACCTAGCTAACATCAGTGTTTATAGAATTAAATGTGTTTGAAGACCATATTTAAAATGTCATGACGTCGAGTTGCAAACATGGGATCTATACAAGATAGGAGCTCTCTATGTGGTATCTCTTCCGCAGAAGTGATCAACATAGTACAAAATCTCCATCCTAGATGTTATATTGTATGTATAAAGTGTAAAATCCTTCATATCAAATAAAGAACAGGTGAACAGAAAAGGCAAAAAAAAGAGAGGTGGGAAGTACGTGGTGCAGGAAACGCACAGCTCACCAATCACCGCCCTCGACTCCTTCGATTCCCCCATCACGACTCTTCCTCTGAAAACATTCTTTCGACTTTTTCGCCTCTACTGATTTCTGTGACCTTTAGGTCTCAATTTTGATCAAGTTCCGTTCCCTTTCTCGGGCCAGACTCCCCTGGGGTTGACGTTGTCGATCCAGCGCGTCGCTGTCGCGCCATTCCCCGCAGAGACACGGCTTCCGTTATCCTCCGTCTAACGTTTCGTGTTTCAACCTGTGTGTTGTCTCTACACCTTTGAACACACAATTTCAACGGATTGGTTAACTGCCATCACTCTGGGGCTCTTGAATTGATCTGTTCCCGAGTCTTACGACTTCGCTATGGACAGTTGATGCTACGGATGAATCAATAACCTCGATCAAGGGCACCCGCGCTGCCCAGCAGACGGTTCTGCTTGGCTGGAACAACATTCTTGGCTTGTTCAATTTATTCTGATCTATCGCACTATCGTCTCCCTACCCCCTTGAACCTCGAATCCCGCTCGGTCGGCCGAGCGAGTCAGGATGGCCAACAATGATTCCCCCAAACCACAATTCCTCGCGCCTCCTGCTGTGACAGCGCTGCGGCAGGAGGCTCGGAATATCGATCCGAAATTGGTTCGAACATTGAGCGATAATATGCGAGAGGAACGTGAGGATTTGAAAGAAGCGGCTGAACAGACATTGAACATCATTGTGGATATGGACCTGGAGGGTTGCATCAAATGGGTCAGCCCGTCGTGGAGGCAGGTGGTCGGCTCATCCCCTGAGTCAGTTGAGGGCCATATGATATCGGAGATTCTGTTGGGCAACAAGTATGTGTTCCGCGATGCAATCGAATCCATGAGGCAGGACGATTCACGGAGTCGTTTCATTCGCTTCGCTCTCCAGATGGGACCGGATTCTGTCCTGAAGTACGCGCCCGAACCACCCCCGGTGGCTACAGAGAATCAGGCCATCGGCGAAGAGACAGAGAATTCCCAGGAGGAAGAGCGTAATCACAATGTGCTCAACATGGAGGGACAGGGAATCATGGTCTATGACCGGACAGACGATGAAGCTGGCCATGTGCGTACCTCCACAATGTTTTGTCGCCCACCGTTGTTCATACCGCTGACCCCTTTTTGAATATAGACCATGTGGATGTTGCGACCGCTTACCGAGCCAAGAGAAGTGACAATCGATCTGCCGCCTCTGCTGGTGGAGTCTTTGGGTGTTGGAGCGGAGGTGTTGGCAAATTATTTGACCGAACTGGCTGAGGCTGCAGCGACAGAACCCGATCCTTCCAAACATCCCGCCCCGACCCCCGTCCTCTGTCGCATCTGTGAACGCCAGATCACGCCATGGTGGTTCGAGAAACACTCCGATCTGTGTCTGCAGGAACATCGGGCTGAGATGGATGTTCAAATGGCACAGGAAAACCTTAACGAGCATCGGCATGTCATTGTCAAGGTCTTGGATGCTTTAGAGGCCCGACAAGGCAGACCTTTCATCGGGAGCGATGGAAATCCAACGCCCCTCCCTCAAGCGGAGTACAAGGGATTAGCCATCGGCCCTTCGTCTGCCAACTCTACTCCGTCGTCCGGTCCTGTTTCAGGCAGTAATTCAGCGCCCGGCACGCCGCCTCGGTCGCGAGAACATTCTACGTCAGGTGCTATACTAAACAGGCCCCGCTCATTCACGGTGCGGAGACCGCTAGCTCGGATTGTGGAACTTGTTCTTGACCTGTGCGACACTTCACTGGAGATTAGTATGCCGATGATCAAGGAATCTTCCCGGACAGATGCAGAAGACTTCCGGACTTTGTCACCTCAATCTGAATCGCGGATCTCCCAGGTTCTTCAGTGGCAGTCCCCTAGCTCCAACACCCTGGAACAAGAACAGGGTCTGGCCGCTCTGTCGGCTGACACTGAACAAGTTGCCAAGGCAAAAGTTGATGCCGTTGTACGTCATCGCAAGATTGTCGAATACGCCGAACGAATTCGTATAGAATACACAGTGCTAGTCGAGGAATGCATCGGGGCAGCACTAAGCAAAGCGGAGCGCATAGCTGCTGGCCAGCTCAGCGATTCCTCGTGCTCATCTGATGAAGAAGTCGCGCCCGAGAGCACCGTCGACAGCACTGTTCCTCTGAGCGATAGCAATAGCATTGCCGAGGAAGAGCCCCTCTCACAAATCATGAGCAGCGAATTGCAGCAAAGGCCGTATCCAGCAGTACCCTCTCCTCGGCGACCGACGTCTGCGTTAACCCTGTCAATGCGTCATTCGCCAGACCGGTCATTGCTCTCTCAATCGGAACGCAGGCCATCCTCAGCAGCAGTATCCACGGGTTCTAACAGCCCATTGGAATGCCCCACCCCGCGATCTCATAAGAGTGCTGCAGGACTTCTGGGTACATCACAACCTTCTCGACTGGGACTTTCCCTAGCGGACATTGACGCTGGTGACAGTAGCGATAGCAGTTTGCCGTCTTCGGTGTTCCCGGGCGCTTTAAGAACGGATTCACCTTCATCCGAGAGGAGCTTCGATCGAAAGCGCCGGAGCCTGGTACTGCCGGGACTTTCGAGTTCCCCTCGCCGGCAACCTTCTCCCGCTCGAATTTCAGGCCCGCACTCCCCGTTGCGCATGCCGAAGCCCCGTATGTCTAGCGGCGGCGAAAGCCTGCCGTCCCCAGTAGCATCTCCATCTGCATACGCGAGTGAACTGGCCCTCCACCACTGCCGCCACCATCGCCGGCAGTCCTCGGCAACCTCTTCAGATGTCACGAAGCCACCACCTTCCCCACGCTTACCTTCGATGAGCCAGCAACAGCCTCGGCCTGCTCCATTGTCTATCCGCGATTTTGAAATAATCAAACCAATCAGCAAAGGTGCTTTTGGCAGTGTCTACTTGGTGAAAAAGAAGGCCACTGGCGAGTATTATGCAATGAAAGTTTTGAAGAAGGCCGACATGATTGCCAAGAATCAGGTCACCAACGTCAAAGCCGAACGTGCCATCATGATGTGGCAAGGGGAGAGTGACTTCGTTGCCAAGCTTTATTGGACATTTTCAAGCAAGGATTATCTTTATTTGGTGATGGAATATCTCAATGGAGGTGACTGTTCATCACTTGTCAAGGTTCTTGGGGGTCTTCCTGAGGATTGGGCTAAGAAATACATTGCTGAGGTGGTTCTTGGAGTTGAACACCTTCACAGCCGAGGCATTGTGCATCGCGATTTAAAGCCCGATAACCTTCTTATCGACCAAACGGGTCATTTGAAGCTTACTGACTTTGGACTTTCACGCATGGGATTAGTTGGTCGTCAGAAACGAGTTCTGAAGAACCCCGATGAGTCTGCTCCTGATCTGCTGAAGCAAAATTCATTCCCCCGTGCTATGTCAATTGCATCTTCACGATCGGCCTCATTCGACTTCCAGGAAAGCTCATCGCCCGGCTCTACTCCATTAATTACCCCGGAAGTGTCCACCAATGCCATTCAGCCATCCTACTTCAGTCTCAACCAGAATGGTTTGAGTCGGCAAGGCTCACGTCGAGCTTCGGGATACCGCAGCGACAGCATGGGCAGTGATGGTCTCAATGGAATTTTCAGGACATTCTCGCTCAATGACAATGCCCATGACCCCGCTGCGTCGTCGCCGAGTATGTTTTCAACCAGCATGGTAGAAGAGGAGGGCCAAAGCGAGGCTGGCGAGTCACCTCGTCTTCAACCCCTGCAGCCAACATTCAGCAATCCAATGGCGCAGAATACCCCTCCGCAGCAAAGCATGATGATGCCTCCAGTGATGGCTCTTTTTGACCCCGAAGATCACGATCGCCGTTTTGTCGGAACCCCGGACTACCTAGCCCCGGAAACTATCAACGGCGTTGGACAAGATGAGATCAGTGACTGGTGGTCATTAGGATGCATCATGTTCGAGTTCATCTTTGGGTACCCGCCTTTCAATGCTGATACCCCAGATCAGGTGTTCGAAAATATTCTCCATCGCAGGATCAATTGGCCTGAAGATCCAGAAGAGCTGACTTCAGCAGAGTCGTTGGATCTCATGAACAAGCTTATGACTCTCAACCCTCGTGATAGAATTGGCGCCAATGTGGAAGAGAAGTTTCCAAGTGGCGGCGCAGAGATTTGTAGTCATCCTTGGTTGTCTGACATTAACTGGGACACACTGCTAGAAGACAAAGCACAATTTGTTCCCAACATTGAGAACCCGGAGGACACAGAGTACTTTGATGCCCGTGGCGCGACTCTGCAATCTTTTGCAGAGGAGCTAGAAGATGAGAACTCGCCACAGCCGTCAGTTGCCGCTGGTCCCGACCGGCCTCATGATGCACTGTTCAAAGTTCGCTCTCAGGTTAATTCATCGAAACGACCTCTGATGCCGCTGCACATCCCCCCTCACGTTCGTGATGCCCGAGATTCACGAAGTCGGAGGCTAAGCGAACCGGCGTTGGCTGATGATTTTGGCAGCTTCAACTTTAAGAACCTTCCGATGTTGGAGAAGGCCAACAAAGATGTGATTCAGAAGATGCGCCAGGAGGCCCTACAGGCGCAGCACCGACAACCCAACTCATCGTCTGCTGCTCAGACGTCGGTCGCTCCATCTCAGCCCTCATTGGAAGGGAGTCCACTGCCCATGTCACTCCAGCGAACTTTGTCACAGAACAAGGGCAATAATCGACCATCTTCCCCATCAGGCTTTAGTCAGACGAACTCATCTCCCAGCAGGCTGTCGCAGCCATCTTCACCCCTCCTAGTTCAGTTCAGCACTGGGACTAACCAAGAACGGCGCAAGACGTCGGGCTCTTCGTCAGCTTCCTACCAGTCGAGCGGGACATTCCAACCTTCATCTGCCGACCAAGGGCGCATGCCAAATCTGAGACTGGGTTCAGTGGCATCCTCTCCCGTCAAACCCAACCGAATTCCGGCTCATTCCCCCGACAAGCCGGGCAATAATCAACGCCATGGCAGCGTTCCAGCGAGCCGCACCCGTTCGCACACTATCGGCTCTCAGGATGGAGATGTTCCCTCGTTCCCGAAAGAACCCTTCGTGCCCCATCAACACAAGCGTCGGAGTCAACTCTTTGATATCTCACCTTCATCTTCTGACAATGAGGATCCACGCACAAAAGCACTTTTGAAGGTCCAACGTCGACGACAAAGCTCTCGACGGTTGTCGGAAATCAACATCCTAGAAGGGCCCTTTTTCCGGCCATTGGATGTGCTCATTTGTGAAGATCATCCTGTCTCGCGGCTGGTCATGGAACGTCTGTTCGAGAAACTTCGTTGCCGGACAATTACCGTTACAAACGGTGCGGAGGCTGTCAGATACGCTCTCAGCGAGGTTCAGTTCGATATAATCATGACTGAATATCGACTTCCCCAAGTTAATGGGGTTGATTTTGCTCGAATGGTGCGGGAGACGCGCAGTGCCAACAGGCACACTCCGATAATTGCTGTTACGGGCTACTTGAAAGACCTCCCGGAGAATCACAACTTTGATGCACTGATACAAAAGCCTCCGACCCTCCCCAAACTCACCGAGGCGCTTTCCCAGTGGTGCATGTGGAAACCGCCTCCAACGGACTACACCCCCTCCCAACCTGTCCCTGTTCCGGGCTCCGGTGTTCGGTCTAGCGCCGTAACAAATGAGGATAGCCCTAGTTCGGCATCCTCTGGGTTTGCCCTCAATCCTCCCAGCTCTTACCGAGGATCGAGCCGCGATGATTCGCTCAGCAGCAGTGTATTTGGAGATATGGAGTCATTCAAAGCCGGGGAGATTCCAGTGATCATAAATCGAAATTCTGATGATTGGGATCAAGGCCATCGTGGATTGGGGATATCTGAAGCCCCAGCGGAACACCCTGGAAGTCCAAATCCCAACGTTGTGCCTGTGCCTCACCTTCTTCATGCTGCCTCGGCACCCGCGGCCATGGATGCAACCGGTGGGCTCACGCCCCGGAGGCAACGGTCAAGTGAAGCCATCCGTGCCAAAAAGGAATCTCTTGAGCAGAAGCGGTATGAGGGCGCCGAATCGGGTGATGACGAAGATGAAGAGCTTGGCAATTCCCCACCACGTCGCAGCCCACCCTCTCGAAATCGCCGTCCAGGTTCTAAACTGGGGATCGAGATGATGCGGACTAACAGTCGGGGCAGCGTTGTCAGTGGCAGTGAAGAACTTTTGAAGAAGGAAAGGGAGGCTCTTCGGAACCAAGCTGCGGAGTCCGCGAATCACGAAGACAGCGATGGCTCTTTGGGTTCCCTGGCCAGTACGAGCCTCGAAGATCGTTTCGAGGCCCTCGGTATCCCCGAGGAATCGGAAGGCGAAGAACCACCCAGCCCTCGTACGTCTCCTCCAAGGTTTGGAACATTCACCTCTCAGCATCTCCGGCCATCTTTGGCGCATCAGGATACCTCGATCTACTCCGCACTTTCCCAGTGTTGTACATCGAAGACTAGCCCGGAAACATTGAGTGAGGGCCAAACCATACCCCCGTGGGACTTGCCACCGAGCACTATCTCTCCTTCCACTGCCCCGCCCATCACTCCCGAAGTCAAGATCTCCGATAGTGGGCTGACTCGAGACGCTGTTTCCGGTGTGGGTGCTGACTGTAGTCCCACACCAGACGCTGAAGCTACGCCGCGACCTCTTCATTCTTCCCCCAACCTCGATCCGGAGCAGACGCCTCGTCCAGCGGAACGACATCGGTCGGACTTGGGCTTTACATTCAAAAGATAGATGACGTGTTCCCTTGTTCCCGGTATTTTTGCCAGAGATCTTGCGATATCTTTCTACTCTGTCTCTATATTGTTGCACACCCACTTTGTCTTCCCTGTAAACTTTTCCTGTGTTTATTTACTCCCGGGGATACTCTGTACCCCTTGGATGCATTGCCATTTCCACTCCCTCACTCTTACGTCTCTTATGTCTGAATGTTTTCTTTGCGACTCTCGGAGCAAGGTGTTCCGGTCTTCTCCTTTACCAGCCATGGGCCTGTTTTCTTCCCTTTTTTCGTTTTCTCCGGCGACGTCAGTCTCTTTTTCATCTTTTTCACCGTGTGATTGAAATTCCAACATCAGCTTGACGCTGCTTTTCTTTTTTTTAAAAAAAACAAACGTGTACATGCTCTTTTTATGAGGATTCCTATGTTTAGTTTGTACTATCTTGTAGTGTAAGTGCTACACAGCCACCTCCCATTCCCGAAATGCCCGATGATCGTTCCGCTCAAGAGTTGTGATTGGATGAAACCCGCATTACTAACGAAGATCCAAGTCCTTAAAAAGAGCTCTGTTACTGATATTCTGTTAAATGGCCAGATTCCCACTTTTCTTTTTTTCATGCATATAATGATCGCAACCGTGCGTGTAATTCTCCGTAAATGGTTTTGACTCCATTGATTGTGCTGGCAAAAAAACGCCAAGAAGTTTTGAGACAGTGGGAATTACAACGTCACTTTCATAATAAGTTCGGAGATGTTGAATTTGGTTTATTGGCAACGTCATGGCTATATCACATGTTAAACATGGTAAAAAGGTAGAGTTTACCTGACGCAGGGGGACTGTAAAAAGGCGTCCTTGGCATATAAGCCATTTAATCATAGTACGGAGTATAAGAATAAGGACTTTCCTCCGTTCTTCCTTTTATGTGCGCAATGCCATAAACCCTTTCTTTTCACCATTGCCACCGGGTGGATCAGCAAAACGTTGGCGGGTCATGATGGGCCAGAGTGTCTAAGATCATTGGCAGTTGGTCTGTGTTGCGTATGCAGAAATACTTGATTCTGAAAGAATATTGAAAACGAAGGTGAGATACAAAATAGTTGAGTAGTTGAAATACAGTTGTGTGTGCGTACTTTTTAAGCTATAAATGCTATAAATGCTATAAATGCTATAAATGCTATAAATGCTATAAATGCTATAAATGCTATACATACGGAGTACCATGTTTTATAAGACCCTTAGATGTGGATATTGCCATCCCCTATTTCTCTAATCTTCCACTCCATCTGATATATGTTGCATTAACCTTCCAATCTATTAACCTCCCAATCTATTAATCTAATCGAAATTAATATGAAACCCTTGGAGCTGTGAATAGTACGGAGTAGTATTGTACTTTACAAATCAGATCGAGATCATCGTAAAATCCAACTAATCGAGAGACTCCCCGAGGCCCAGATTCTGCACTATGATGGGTCCTCTTAACTCCATAACTCCACTTGACCATTTCTCTCTTTTCCTTTTCCTCTTCCCTAGTCGTATTCCTCTGTCTCTACATTCTCTTTTCTTTTCTTTTTCCATTTGGTTGCGGTGTTTTCCAACACAACCCATAATATATAATTACCCCCCAAATTCCAGTTCAATTATTCCGGCCTTGACTGAACTCCCCTCTTTATACTTGGCCCGGTGCCATTATGTCGTCCCCGGTGGAGGAACGAGAAGCTTATACCGAACCAAAGGACAAGCGCAAAGAGCCAAACATTTCTTCCACCCCCGACGATGGAACATATGTGACCGAGCCCGATACCGATCGCGATGCGGGTCGCTTAAAAGTTGACACTGCACATAATGTTGATGATGATGAGCATCCGCCCCTGCGCACACCATCCGCCCGTAGGGAGCAGGCTACTCGTCTGGAAGATGACCTGATGCTTCTACAAGCCGAGCGTATGACCTCGCACTCGACCGGCGTACAAGAAGATGAACATGAACACAATTCTATCAATCGTTCCCGTTCGCGTCGCTCGGAGACGGTGGACGAGTTCGATGAAGCTACAAACCCTCTGCACGAAAAGGCCGCGATTTACATGCCTCCGGAGAAACCAAACACCCAGATTGCCGTCTTTGTGAAGAAGCTGCACCAGTCGAGTTTCCTCGTGCGTTACTTGACCTACATCTCCCCCATAGTCATCCTCATCTTGATCCCGTTGCTGGTCGGCGCTCTCAAGTATCCCAATGCTAGCGTGGGTGGCGTCGAATTGATGTGGTTTTCGATTTGGTTGGAAATTGTCTGGTTGACCCTTTGGGCAGGACGGGTGAGTCCCATCAGTGAATCCATTCCCCGCCAAGAAACTGTACTGATGTTTTCCCAATTTTTCCTTAGCTTGTTAGCAAGTGCTTCCCTCCAGTTGTTGGTATTTTTGCGAGTATATTCACCAATAACGCGAAGAAGTGGCGAGACATGGCCAAACAGATCGAACTTCACGCGGCGCTCTTTTTTTGGTGGCTCGGCGTGGAGATCTCCTTCCTGCCCACGATGAAAAATCATCATGTGGATGGCAATACGGGGACCAAAGGCTGGGAAGTCACTCTTAACAAAATCATCATTTCCATCTTTGTGTGGACTATCTTGAATTTCATTGAAAAGATCCTCATCCAGCTGATTGCCATCAGCTTCCATATGCGGACCTATGCGGACCGCATTGAAATCAACAAATTCCAGATCGGCAGTTTAACTAAGCTGTACGCATGGTCTCGGTCCACTCTCAGCGAGAAAGATGATGCATTCGAGGAGAAGAACCAGGGACCGACACCTTCGGGAGTCAAGACCCCGTTGCACTACGCCGGCATAGCCCATCGGAAGGCTAAGGGTGCCCTGAACAAGGTTGGAAACCGGGTTGGCGATGTTGCAGGTGCAGTAGTGGCTGATGTCACGGGCCGCGCGGCTACTCGCAGCACCGATGCCTATCAGGTCATTTTGGCACTCCTGCGAACGACCGGAGGTTGTCAGGTCTTGGCACGTCGCCTATATCGCACCTTTGTGAGGGATGGCTTTGAGACGGTTTTTGGTGGTGACCTGAAAGCCGCATTTGAGGACGGCGAGGAAGCCGAAGCTGCCTTTGCCATGTTTGATCGCGACATGAATGGTGATATTTCCATGGAGGAGCTGGAGGCCGTTTGCGTTGACATTGGCCGTGAGCGCAAGTCCATTACTGCATCCCTAAAGGATTTGGATTCGGTCGTCTCGAAGTTGGATAATGTGTTCACGTTCTTCGTGCTCGTAGTAGTGCTGATTGTGTTCTTGTCGCTCATCTCGACCTCGGCTGCCGGCGTGCTCACCTCCGCGGGCTCTGCGATTCTGGCCCTGTCTTGGTTGTTCTCTGCAACTGCCCAGGAGTTCCTTCAGTCGGTTATCTTCGTCTTTGTCAAGCACCCCTTCGACGTGGGTGACCGTGTGACCATCTACGGCAACGCTGGTGATGCTGGTCTTGGCGATGATTACTTTGTGAAGGAGATTACTCTTCTTTACACCGAATTCAAGAAGATGCAGGGCCATGTCGTGCAGGCGCCGAACAGCTACCTCAATGGCCTTTTCATCCTCAATCAGCGCCGTTCAGGCGCACTTGCCGAGGCAGTTCCCATCATCATCAAGTACGGCACCAGCATCGATCAACTCGATTCCTTGCGACAGCGCCTCCTGGAGTTTGTACGCAGCGAGAAACGCGACTTCCAGAGCAACATCCTCACCGAGATGCGCGCCGTCACCGAGAACTTCTCGCTCACACTCAACGTCGTCTTCTTTTATAAGTCCAACTGGCAGAACGAGGGTCTCCGTCTGCAGCGCCGCAACAAGTTCATCTGTATGCTTATGGTCGCTCTCCAAGAGATCGGCATCGAGGGCCCACGCATGAACCTCCAAGGTGCCAAGTTCGACATTCCCTTCCACGTCAACTACGGCAATACACGCTCTACTGATCGCCAAGTCCCCATCGACGCCGAGGAGGTCCCGATCTCAGAAGAGTCACACAACCTGCCAGAGAATACCGGAGCCAGTAGCGGCAGCGCTATCCGTCACCCATCCATTCTCCGCAAGGGTATGGACACTGCCAACGCCCGTGCCCGCGGCCCGTCTGTCCCACAGCGCAAGCACGTCGACTTCTCCTTGGGTATGTCCAACATGGCCTCCAACGATATTATGGGAGATGTGTTTGAAGATCGGGGTGTGGTTGTCGATGATATCGTTCGTACTGCCAACCGAGATGCTGCAGAGCGTCGCATCCAGGAAGAGAATGAGGAGGAGGAGGAGGAGCGTCGGAGCCGGACATCTTCTTCCCGGCATCGTCGCCCCTCCAATTTGAGCACTCCCTCCAATAATGACGAAGGTCGCCGGTCGACCGACGCTCACAGCTTCCGTAGTGGGCACTCATCGCTAGGTCGCAACCGGTTCTTCCACCACCACCGCAGCAGCGTGAGTCGCGAGCGAGACGATTTGATGGAGCAAGGCCGCTTTGATGAGCCTACTCTGCCCCCGCCGGCCACGCTCTCTGGTGCCAAGGAGCACCCCAATTGATTTGACATGTGATCAGTTTCAATCTCATCCATTGGTGTCATACTATTCCTTCACTGAACATACACTAGTTGTCACATTTTTTTGTCCCCTTCTCGGATTTCTAGACCCCCAGTGTCTCGACTAAACTATACCCTGTCTTTCTACCATACATATATCCCCAATTCGGTTTTGAAGCTCATGTTTATCATTTTCTGGTGGCTTTTTGATTATGTATAGCATTCAGGTCGAGTCGTGGTGACAAAACCAATACAAACGTTGATGTTCTACTTGTTTAATCCATGACATCTAAATGTATATTTCAACATTAGTCAGATATGGAACACACCTGGGCATTGAGCTAAGTCTTCATGTTCAAATGATCTATATCAACACATGTGTTGGCACTAGTAGTCTTATCCTCGGGTTGGGACGAATTATTTACAAAGTGACTGTGTAAACCTTGATGAGATGAATTTGGTAGCTTTGCATAGCACTTATGTGCGAATCTAGTATCATTGTTCTTTAATTCTTCATGTCTAGGACTCTGAGATTCAACCTAGACCGCGGTTCCAGGCATTTTAGATGCATGTCTCATAACCACAAGCCATGATTTAAGCCACCATTGGATGAGAGTTTGCAAACCATCATCTCTATTGTGCATTGCTCACGATGTATGGATTTGACCGTGTTTATTGATGAAAAATGACCAACCTCAAACAGTATTAGCTACGCAATCTGGGGGTTAGGACTCTGATCATGCGAGGCTGAATGGTGAAGTTTCAGTTTCCTGTCCATAATGTAATGAAGAAAGCTTTCATTGATAGTGTCCAATAATGTGCATGGGATTTTGAGACCAATGCAAGGATTTGATGTTATAGATATTAAATTTCCATGAAGTGAAACCAGAGTTCCGCGTGTTTCTGCATGTATTGAGACAAGTGAATAGTTGTCATTGTCATAGTAACTCTGATCTGGGTGACTTCCACATTAAAGAGATATCAGCTTGGGTCATGTGTTCTCCCAACATCTTCTCTCAAACATATCTCTTCCAGCAACCTTCCCCTATCTTCTTTCTCATTTTGATCCTAGCATCAGTTATCAGTGAGAGCTACCATGCGAGGTGAGGTATGTATGCTACTTTACTATTCTGCTGGCTGTTATCACGTCTATGATGTCGATCCGTTTATACCCCCACAACTTTGGCTCTCATCCAATCAACCTAAACCAAATCAAAGGAAGAAAACACTGACATGGACTAATATCTACTAGATCTGCCATATACACATTGGCCAAGCTGGCACACAGCTTGGTAATGCTGCCTGGGAACTGTACGTCTTTTCATTGTCTAGTATCCCTGATATCCCCGCTGATCAAGATGCAACTCAGGTATCTACTTGAACACGGTCTTAAGCCTGATGGATTTATTAATCCCGATATTACCGATGAGGCCGCAAAAAGCGGATCTTACGAGACTTTCTTTACTGAAACTTCCGGCGGCAAATATGTCCCCCGTTCCATCTTCGTCGACCTTGACCCATCGGTATGTGAACGGACAACAGACTTATCAGGCCTACCAACTGAACGAACTGTACTAGCCCATCGATGAGATTCGCACCGGCACCTATCGTGATCTTTTCCGTCCGCAGCAGTTGATTAGTGGGAACGAAGATGCTGCCAACAACTGTACGAACATGTCAACTGGGAAGTGAAAGCTGGTAACTGAGGAGCTAACATGCGGTAGATGCTCGGGGCCATTACACTGTCGGAAGGGAGATTTCTGGAGCTGTGATTGACAGCATTCGTCATGTGGCCGGTAACTATGAACCTGTCAAGTCTAGCGTCATCCTGATGGCTCTCAGCTAATGTCTTCATAGAGAACTGCCATTCCTTGCAGGGCTTCTTGATTTTTCACTCCTTTGGTGGTGGTACAGGGTCTGGGTTTGGTTCATTGCTGTTGGATCATCTGACCAGCATGTATGGGCGCAAGTCGAAGCTGGAATTCTCCATCTACCCCTCTCCACGTACATCGACTGCGGTGGTAGAGCCATATAATGCCGTCCTCTCAACCCACAGCACCATTGAAAATTCCGACTGTACCTTTCTAGTTGACAACGATGCTGTGTATGATATCTGCCGACGCAACCTGGATATTCCTCGTCCTGGATACAAGCATCTCAACCGCCTGATTGCTCAGGTAGTGAGCTCCATCACGTCCAGCTTGCGGTTTGATGGTGCACTCAATGTCGATTTGGCCGAATTCCAGACCAACCTTGTCCCGTACCCGCGTATCCACTACCCATTGATATCGTTTGCTCCAGTGATCGGTAGCAAGCGCAGCTCTCACGAGAGTTTCAAGGTTCAGGATCTAACCTTCCAGTGTTCGTGGATACCATTCCAATGAGGTGTACTTTTATTCTGACCAGGTCATAGGCTTCAAACCCAACAATCAGATGGTGAACTGCGATCCACGAAAAGGAAAGTACATGGCCGTGGCTTTGCTCTACAAGGGTGACGTTGTACCCCAGGAGTGCACTCAGGCTGTCCACGCCCTCAAAACTCGGGGTACCTTTAGTTTTGTGGAGTGGTGTCCTACTGGGTTCAAGTTGGGCATTAACTACCAAAAGCCTATGCGTCATCCTGACGATGAACTTGCGTGTGTCGACCGCTCAGTTAGTATGCTGTCCAACACTACCGCCATCGCTGAGGCATGGAGTCGCCTGGATCACAACTTCGACCTTATGTACTCCAAGCGTGCTTTTGTCCACTGGTATGTTGGTGAAGGGATGGAAGAAGGTGAATTTTCTGAAGCCCGTGAGGATCTTGCAGCTCTCGAGAAAGATTACGAGGAGGTGGCTGAGGACAGTGGCCCGGAAGGAGTTGAATACTGAGGATGCACACACATGTCTCGTTGCTCCGTTCAGGACAGAAAATATTATCGAAACACGTCTGAAAAAAATCACATCAAATTGACAAGAATAGCCACCTTGGAGAGTCTTTTTGAGATTAATTTTCTTAATGGACATCTTGCAATCTTCCCAGTTTCGTATATGAACAACGGAAACAAGCGGACCAAAGGCCCGAGTTGTGAAATGAAATTTTCTCTGTATAAACAGGGATGAGTATTATGTGACGTTTCGCCTTATTTTATAACCAACTTTTGAACCCTCTAGTGATAACGCCATCAATTGATCCATGCAAAATTATTACTGGTGATGCAAGTTGAAGATTGCCTTCAACTGTCAGCCGCGACATTGAGCTCTTGAAGGACTTTCAATGCGTGCTCATAGGTCCACATTGTCACAGCACTTGCCGGTGCCGCCTTGAGTAAACTGACTGTCAAGCCTCGGTATAAACCACGCACACCTTGGGTGCGGACAATCATGGCAATACTTTGGAGGACTCCCTCGTACTCCGGGATATTGCGATGAACGTAGCGGGTCCTTGTTGGACCCTGTACCTGTAAGCGCTTACGCACGAGGTCTAGTGGAAAAACACCCGTCTTAGCCAGGACACTGGCCACCACACCGGCTGCGGCGTCCCCGGCGCCCAACGGCAGAGCATCCCAGGTCATGGCTGGTCTGAGTGCCTCATAGGTTGTGAAAAAAAGGCCCATGTATGGCACAATTTGCGCCACAGCGGCAGAACACCCCCGAAAGAATCCCGGTGCGCCCTCATGTCGAGCGATCTCCATAATTGAGGCGCGTAGCGAGCCATATACGCGATCCGGGCCTTGTGCGGCGAATCGCGTGCGGAGAAGGTCAAGCGGGTATGTTACTCCCGTGGCACATCCGCCTGCCATTGCACCCGAAATGAACGACTCGACGGGTTGAGGGAGTCGGAAGGAACCGAGTTGGGCGAGGGCTTGAGTTGTTCCCCGATAGGCAGTGAATTGGATGCCGCCGTAGCAGACATACATCATTTCGGCAGGAATGTTACCCTTCCAAAGGCCCTAGAAGAAGAAATTCAGGTTAGGATAGTGATCTTCACATTGAGAAGCAAGGTAATCTTTTCAACGTACGGTGATTCCCTCTTGCCTCATAA
The DNA here is from genome assembly GCA_002116305.1 of Penicillium italicum. Classification (NCBI taxonomy): domain Eukaryota; kingdom Fungi; phylum Ascomycota; class Eurotiomycetes; order Eurotiales; family Aspergillaceae; genus Penicillium; species Penicillium italicum. Next base: position 13,013 of record LWEC01000583.1, on the reverse strand, counting down.
TCGTCCGCATAGTGGACAATGTCCCCTTATAAATAGGACCATTAACAATCTGATGGGACGCAGGGTCTGATAACGAATGGATTTGCAACTGTAGCCTGATCTTGACGACGTCTAGCGGCGCAATACAGAACCGTGAGATCAGGCCTGCAATGCCACCGGCCAGTACGACCTGTCGCTTGGTCCCTTCATCTTTGAGATGCTCGCCCCCGGCCGACATGAGTTGAGAGTGCTTTATTTTACAGACAAAAAAATGTCTATGTGATGGCTGATTTAGGTTAATAAAATTGAAGCATTAAGATCGAAGACTTCATCCATGTTGATTCGTTCAGTCCACCTTGGAATGAAAAAATAAAAAAAAAAAATAAAACAACAAAACAACGTCAATGCAATTTACGTAAGTTCCGGGGTGGCCCCGAGAAATGTCATCGATGCCTTAAGGAATGATCTTTCTGCCTGAGGTTTTAACTGTGGCCTGAGGTGCGAATATTGCTGCCCCAGGTATCAAAGAATTGATGCCGAGGTAACTTGCAGCTCCCCCCATTTGTCCCGCTTGCTCCATCAGATAGGTTTTGCCCTGTCTCTCTATCATCTCACTGACCATTTCTTCTTCTCAACTGACTCACAGGCCCCTCATGAATCATCTCCGGACTTCACCCACCCTCTGGCAATTGCCACGAGCCTTGTCATGCTCAGTTCCGCGCCGTAACTTGATAGCTACTCCTAGTAGGTTCAACGGCCGTGTAGAGCCTGAATCTCACGAAATGTTGAATCCTGTTGCCCCGGAAATCGACCACTCATCACATATACCACAAGAATCCAGCAACCCCAAGGGCGATGTACCAAACACCATACCGGACGTGGTTAGAGGAACCACCCGTGCGGATGGCGTCCAAAAAGTTGGCAAAAAAGATTCGATCTGCTGGGCTGGAAAAGAGGAACTGTACTTGCACATGGACAAAAACACGACGATCAAACTACCATATACCTACCTGCGCGATTCGTGCTTGTGTGTAGTGTGCAAGGATGAACACTCGAAGCAGCGCTCCTTCCGCACAAGTGACATTCCTAAGGATATTGCTCCAAGCTGGGTGAATTGGGATGGGGGCAAGCTTTCAGTCAAGTGGGCCAATGACATCGGGGGGTCTCAAACCGTGCATGAATCAACCTGGGACCGCGAGTTTCTAAAGAAACCCATTTTCAACACTCATCGTCAGCATTGGAGCGCGAACTCCAAACCGATCGTGTGGGGACGGGCTCAAATGGAGAGCAGTCAACACTGGGTGTCTTACCCGGACTACATCGCCGATGATTCCAAATTTGCCTTGGCGATGCAGAGGTTGCAGCGTCTGGGCCTTATTTTTGTGAAGGATATCCCGAGCTCACGATCGATGGTTGAGGGTATTGCAACACGCATGGGACCACTGCGGAACACCTTCTACGGATCAACATTCGACGTGCGCACCGTTCCACAGGCGACAAATGTCGCATACACAAACCAGTTCCTTGGATTTCACATGGATTTGATGTACATGAACGAGCCACCGGGATACCAGCTCCTCCACTGTCTAGAGAACTCATGTTCGGGAGGCGAGTCGCTGTTCGCGGACACCTTTTCTGCTGCGAAAATTATGAAGGATCGATACCCAGAAGACTATCAAGTGCTTCGCGAGCAGCGGCTAGGATACGAATATAGGCACAAGGAGCACATATACTACAACGAACGACCCGTCTTTCAGCATAATGCCGACACAGACGAGCTGCACCATGTCAATTATTCGCCCCCCTTCCAGTCTCCCCTCCCACCAGGTGACGGGAAAGGCCATGATGCTGGGCCTGTGAACAAGCTACGAGACGCCCTTGCGAAGTTCACTTCGATTATTGATAATGAGAAGCACATATTTGAGCTCAAGCTCAACCCTGGTGATTGTGTCATCTTTGATAACAGACGAATCGTTCATGCCCGCCGACAATTTAATGCTAGCGTAGGATCTCGCTGGTTAGCAGGCGCCTACGTCGATACCGATGCTCTGCTATCCCGCTTTGCTGTCTGTAAGAATCAGCACCCAAATGCTTGGACAAAAAAGTCCCAGAAAGACTTGGCGCCCAATAACAGCGAGAATAACTAGGACAGAAGGGGGATGCATAAAAAATAGCAAGAGGCTGAAAGGGTGACCAAAACGGAACCGGGGAGATCGAGGGAGAAGTAGACATTGATCAGGTTAACAAAAACAACACAGGAGAAAGCACAATTCGAAAGACGAAGATCGATGTGAGTTGTTGTTAGCTTGAAGTCTTTCAAGGTCTTGATCCTGATCCATCCCTACATATGTAGATGCAAAAGCTGTAAATAAAATGTATTTTTATATTTAGAACCCGAGAACAGCTTAAGCGCATTCACTCAACACGTTGTGGTACAAGGTAGCCTGAAGTAGAAGTGCAAGCTTCGGAAGAGGATGGTGTTGAATCTGTCAAGGTCCACAGGGATAATCTGTGAAAATAGTTTGGTTTGATTCGATGCTGGTTATTTCAATTTACAGCAAGGACATGTCCCGCAACAATGCGGATAATATGTTGTGATCAGACATGCATGTCCGTATCGAGACAAAAGCGTTTATCATTATGTTGGACTTTTAGCATCTAGCCCCAGAGACTAGGGGATCATGGGTATCGTTCAACGATCAACCAACCAGTCAAGCAGCCGCAGTGGGCTTCCTGACTGAGTGATCAGTGAGGAAATCAGGGTCATTATTGATTTCCTCGCGGACCTGTGCCATTGAGTTAGTAGTCAAATCAAGTGACCGGGCAGGGATCAAACACGTACAATATCCAAGCCACCGACCAATTCTCCATTCACCCACAATTGTGGGAAAGTTGGCCACTCGGCGTACTCCTTCAGACCCTGGCGTACATCCTCATCGGCCAAGATATTGAAGAAGCCATACTTGACACTACGCTCGCGTAGAATGCCAACGAGCTGCCGACTGAATCCGCATTGCGGGCTGCTCGGGGTTCCTTTCATGAACAGCATGACAGATGCTGCCTTGACCAGTTGTTCAAGGCGGGCAAACAATGCCTCCCGGGATTGTTCGGGTGTCAAGGCGGGGGCAGATGCGACGGCGGTTGCGTTAGCAGCATCAGCAGCAGGGGGCTGAGAAGCGGCAACGGGAGCCTGAGTAGCAGTGAAGGGACCATCCTCACGAGGAACAGCAGAGAGCGGCGGGGGGATGTTGGCCGGCACACCTTCCATTGGACCGACGACACCGGGAACATTTCCGCGGCCAGCGTGGCGCTCGACAGCGTCACGAACCTTGACGGCATCACTTCCACTGATCGACTCCAGGATTTGGCCGCTGCGTAGGCACACGACGAAGGGGACGGCAGAAACGTCATACTCCTCTGAGATGTCAGGTAACTCCTCGGCGTTGATGCTGACAAACGAGATGGTGGGCGAGGTAGTGGCGGGGTACTGGGAAGCGAGGGCTGAGAGCACTGCGCCCATCTGGGCGCACGGGGCAGCCCATGGAGTGTGGAAGTATAGAACGACCAATGCAGAAGGTGATAGGGAAGAGAGATGCGACGAAAAGTCTGCCTCAGATGTGATTTCGGTGAGTGTCGACATGGTGGTGTGTGTGTGAAAAGAGGATGAGACGGAAATTGATAGCAAAGCCTGGAATCGGCTACGAGTCGTATTCTTTGGAGACAAGATCTAACAAGAGTTAAGGTGAGGTGAAAGTCGAGAATCGAAGGAGACGTGTCAGAGTAATGGCGTGATGGATACCAAAAATAAGCCCCCCTGCACGGCGATCCCAGATTTCCAATCTTCTGGTTATCAGATTGTTTGGCGTCTTTGGCGTCTCTGGCGTGCCGTTTGCTGTGTGTAAGCCGGAAAGGTCTCCGACACCGGCGAAGCTCTTTTCCGGAATACACGTGACCTTATCGCCTATCAACATGAATTTCAATTCTGCGAGTCCAGGAAGGAAACTTCAAATCCAAAGACAACATGGGAAAAGATAGGAAGAGAAAGCTCAGCTCAGACGAACCAACTGGGCACCCCACGGCTCAGGCATTCGGTTTGGCCGATACCTTGTCCCGGCTGCAGAGCGATACTCCGAGCAGCGAAGGTTCGAACGGCAGCCGTGCGTCCAAAAAGCGCAAAAGAGTTGATGGTGAGAAGGTCAAATACCCAGATCTCACATACGCCGACGGAAAATTAGTGTCACCCATCCGCATCGCCGATCTCCAGGGGCTGCTCCTCTATTGCTTTGCTGATGGCATTGCACCCCAATGGATTTCTATGAAGCATTCTGGCCATGTGCGAAAGGTGGTTGTACTGATGGTACCTGGCTTAGAGATGGGCATGTTTGATGGGACAATATCTGTGCAACGAGAATCGGCCTCCGGAGACCAAGTCACACAGGAGCGCAAGAACACCGAGGATGTACCTGATGAACACGCTGCTGATTACGAGCGATGGAAACAGGGCCTCCCATTGCCGGACCGCTCGCTTCGCTTCAATCCTCGATCTCTCACACGTGAAAACCTCCCCGAACCTCTTCAGCCCCTAGCCGACATGTTTCCCCATATCTGGCCTGTCAAGGCGCCCGGCGACAACAAATACAACAAGGTCCATTCGCCGCTGCAGGCGATTCTGATGTCCTCGCCCCCAAAGACCAAAAATGACGACTCCCGTGTGAAGGGCGCACGGCCCGCAAAAGTCGAGAAAGGCTTCGTTCCGAAACGAACACCAATCACAGCCTTTGTCACCTCACGCGAGGATCTACTGGAAAACGACTTTCTCTTGCATCCAGTTTTTTTCTCTTCCGACGAGGAAAAATCTTCCCAGGTGGAGGCTCGTCAAAGAGGCGGACAGTCAGTGGAAGATGGATGGGTGGACACTCAGGTTCCAACTCTGGAGTCCGCTCAACCGCCTGATGCTGAAATTGAAAGTGGCAGTGTCACTGCTGGTAGAGATGTTTTTGCGCTCGACTGTGAGATGTGTATTACCGAGGGTGGTCAGTCCGAACTCACACGCATTAGCATGGTCGGCTGGGATGGCGAGGTGGTCCTTGATGAACTGGTTAAACCAGCACGGCCGGTGATCAACTATCTCACACGTTACTCTGGAATTACAGCCGAGATGCTCGAGCCCGTCACCACGACCCTTCATGATATTCAGCAACGGCTCTTAACTCTTCTCACGCCGCGTGCGATCCTTGTTGGACACTCCCTTAATTCCGACCTTACAGCACTCAAACTTGTCCACCCGTTTATTGTCGATACCAGTATTATTTACCCACACCCGCGTGGTCCGCCACTCAAATGTAGCCTCAAATGGCTCACCCAAAAATATCAAAACAAGCAGATACAAAACGGCATGGCCGGGCATGACTCCATTGAGGATGCCCGTGCCGTTCTTGAACTTGTGAAGCTGAAGTGCGAGAAAGGCGAGCGATGGGGCACCAGCGATATTTCCAATGAGAGCATATTCCGTCGACTATCGCGCTCTACTCGGCCGAGTCATCTCCCTCGTCCTGGCGAGGAACGAACAGGAGCTGTGGTTGACTGGGGCAACCCAGAACGTGGGTTTGGTGCCCAGGCAACTGTCTCGATTGGATGTCGGGATGACGATGCAGTCGTCAGCGGTGTCTCAGCGGTAATCAATGGCGACGAGTCCAATCCCTCCATTCCAGGAGGTGGTGTTGACTTTGCCTGGGCTCGCATCCGCGATCTGGAATATCTTCGTGGTTGGTGTAGCCGTCTCCCAGACCCCAATAACGCCAATGAATCCACAACCCTTTTCCCTCCTCCCGAAGAAACCACACCTACCACAAGCACTAGCAATGGGGACTCGACAGACCTACCACAGCCCGCCGTTTTGGCTGACACTGTATCCCGGACAGTCTCCAACATTTCGCGCATTCATGACTCTCTCCCTCCTTGTACGCTTTTCATAGTTTATTCCGGAACAGGTGATCCACGTGAAGTCGGCCGTTTGCAGTCCATCCACAAGAAGCACCGCGAGGAGTTCAGGTCTGGCAAGCCCTGGAATGAGCTAACATACAAATGGACCGATGTTGAGGAGCAGGCACTCAAGAAGGCTTGTGAGCGTGCTCGGGAAGGTTGCGGCTTCATGTGCATCAAATGATTTAGCCAAAGCTACATATGCACACCCGTTCAACATCTCTGGGCTCAGACGATGAATAGTATCCTGCTCTCATCCCCCGTTACTCCATGATCCACTCATGCTGCTAGGGTGAACTCGGTATGCATGTTTCATCACAATCGAAATAGCAAAGAATCAAAGAGACTCAAACCCAAACTCCAAAAAGATGATTCTACTTTGACGGCTGGAACACGGGAAATAAATATGTAAAACCGGCCCTACGTACAGGATTGATGTTTCATCCCTATGTCATGTGAACCAATGCCAACATAACTTGAAGTACAACTTTGAAGGCCATACCACTTTTCCTCGTATTTATGGTGCTAAGTTACCTATCTTATTCTTATTTACCCGGCATTTCGTATATACAACCTTGAATTTCAGGAGTTGTAAAAGACCCCACCAGAATTGGTGGGGCGGGGGTGGGAGCCCTGGAGATTTTTCCCGACACCAACCGAGACCAACCTTCTGCGCGATGAAGCCCTTCTCACGGGCTACTGCAGCCTGGTACCTAGTTGGCCTTGCGTCCGAGTTTCCGAGTATCGATGATGACGCCCGGATCGTGCCAAGATGCAAGGCTTTCAATGTTCCCAAGACAAACGGCGCCATAGAGCCAGTCGAAGATATTGACCTACCAGGAGATCTTAAAGATCAAGTCCTTGTGTTCAAATATAAGGGCAATTACCATGCCATTGACCATGTGAGTCAGAGTTTTCCTTTAATCGGAAGGATTGGGCTTATTCTTTCTAGCAATGTCCCCACTCGTCGTTCCCACTTTCACAGGGCAACCTTTTTGATATTGAAGACTTTGGCATTGTGCTCAGCGCGGGTCTCACATGTCCTAAGCATAGCTGGTCGTTTGATGTATTCTCTGGCCGCGCTGATCGCGGGAATTATACGCTCAAGGTGTGGGAAGTACAGCTGCGCGACTCATCGGCACCTGGGAGTGAGGACCAAGAGGTTTGGGTGCGGAGGAAACAAAGAATCGGTTAACACTTGTAACTCTTTCCTGGTTCATCATAAGAAGTGTACCTTGGCAGATTTGACCTAATTAGGGTCCTATTGAGAATTATACATTTACTGGCTCTTTGTAGGTAAATGTAGACTGCGACATCGCCCATGGACGGGCGGGTAGACCCTAAGCACGGGCTACCCAGGCGTGACTGCACACCAGGGGGGCCCGCCTGACCTCTCGCGTTGATGCGATGCCTGAGGCCTCTGCTAAGGATTCGTGTGTGTGTGCCTTAATTCTTTCATTACCTTACCACCTTACTATAACTTTCACTTCTCTACTTACCAGAATCATACTACTTTTTTTACTAATTGTTGGAAGCATGTGAATATTCACATGCTACCATGTGCTCCTAGTACTTAGTTTCTCATCTTATAGATAGTAGACTACGAAATCGCCCATAAACGGGCGGGTAGGCATTGCCTATAGGCCTTATATAAGTGGGAAATAGGCGCTACCCTTAGGGCCTGTAGGCCTTTTTAGTAAGTAGAATTTCTTAACCTCGTAACCTATATTATTTATTTATTTTTTTCTCTATGTTTTAACTAACTTATTTATATCTATAATAACTTAATACTACTATCAATTTTTAACTAGGGTTAAAACTAAGCTTTAGAAGCCTTTAGATAATGACTTAGATATTTATTATAGTTATATATATACACCAATACGATATAAATTGATTATTATTAGGTTTACTGTACTTTCTTACTTCTCTTAAACTAGGGCGCCTTTAAGTACTACCCTTATCTCTATAATAAGAGAGATAAGGACTACTCGTAATTAGATAGCAGTAAGGTTAGACCTACTGTTCGATAGATAGTATCTAGAAAGGACAGACAATCTTATCTAAAAAGGGTTAGCGAGGTATCAGTCTTGTTAAAATAGGATTGGTGAAAACTCTGATTTATAGGGTTAAAAATCTCTACTGTGGTACAACATAAGTATTAAGTACTAAAAGGGGTTAAACTAGGGTTTCAAGGGTTACGTTATATAATAGCCTCGAAAGCACGGCGTTTATAACCTGATAGAAATGAATTACAGTTCTACTATGAAGTGTAGATGTCACTAGAAAATCTCTGTTATGCGTGAGGACAGAGAGAAGCTATCGACAAGATAGGAAGTAAGTACTAGGAGCATGTGAGACAGCATGTGAACATTCACATGCCTCCAACACCCCTCTTTAATCTACAATAACAAGAGTTTCTGACTAAACGGCTGACTGCCATATCTCATCCCCCTGGGCCCAAAGCTCCGCAGGTAGCATAGCTGTAAGCATGGGATAAAGCTCTGGGATCACCGAGTCCACAGCAACTCGGAAGTATCCTGGATATTCTCCCTCTTCCACTTCGCTCGAATGATCAAAGTTCATATCCAACGCGTACACCCATGGCAGGTCACTATTCATGGACTCCACAGCGGCAGTATCAGCAAGTAGACATAGGCCCATATCTAATCCCGGAGCCACGCCCTCAGTTTCTAGGTACCCATAGTATGACCTGGCTCGTATTAGTGATCTGCATTGATAACATTAAAATTCCAAGGATGATCTTACTGTTGAATCTGCTGATAAGTAGCACTATGTAATTCCGGATCCTCAAAGCGAGGCATCAAGCATTTATCCATGATCTTCTGACCGCCAGCGGACCTTTCTATCGATAAATCTGTTCGGCGATCATACTCTGCATCCCATTTATCCCAGCGTTCATCATCTGAGTAATCTGTTCGGAAAGTAATAAAACCGAAGTCATCGAATCCATTCTCCTCCACGACCTGGACGACTGTATCATCGGCTATTTTGAATATATCTTTTGGAGGGGCAGGGGGCATGCCCTTTCTCTCGCGACTTAGTCTCTGTTCCTCGAACAATTTCGCGAATGAGATAATTGTACGAGCTCGAACATTGTCGAAGGGGATCAAATCTAAATCAATTTGGCGGATTTGCTGAGTTGGTAAGAGATGGTTAGTACGAATTAATAGAGGGTTCTGTGGAAGTTCGAAGGTAGTTACAGCTTACCTCCTCCGGTATTTGACGCAAATCATTTTCGGTTATGGTTTGAAGTCGCTCTTCGGACCATCCGGGTGGTAAAGAAGACATCTCCGGCGGATAAAGTTAAAGCCTTTGATATGCAATGTCTTGGGTCGGAGAGGGAAAAGATACGACAACGCATATGGGTGAGGAAAAGAAGGAAATTGGAGGGGAAAGTTTGCGATACTGAACGAAGGCGGGACCGGGCTCGGTAAGGATCCACTCGGTACGGGCGACTAAATGGACCACCCAAACATAACTCTCTTATTGGATAATTATCTTACCGCCTATTTCCTCACCGCCTTCTTCAAGCACATGCACTTATTTCGATTTGTACACAAAATGTAACTTCTCTTTTATTTCTACACCCACATACTTCACAATGGTACGACTAACCATCGATCTTAAACCCTTTATAAGGGCACCTCTTTACTAGTATTTTCGTCAACATAGGTATATATTCTTATAGTATGCGTTATGCTTCAATTTGACATGCTTCAATTTGACATGCTTCAATTTGATACTTTTCAATTTTGATATGAGATGAAGGAATTCAAGGATTTGTATAGTATGAATAGCGTCAACATTTAGGACCCTTTTTCTAAGTTATTAGCATTGTTAACCTAGTAATCTAGTCCTTGGGTATTTAGGTATCCTTAGGCTTCAATATTACTGACATATTTAATACTAGAATTAACCAAGTTTTATACCGAGAAACGTGAGGGTGAATATAAATTACTGCCAGGCAATATGAACCAATGAGAGAGTTATGTTCGGGTGGTCCATTTAGTCGCCCGTACACTCGGTAAGAAAGCTTGTAACTTTTGAAAGCTTAGCGTAACTATGGCTAGCGAGGTCTACACTTGGAGTAACACTGGAGCCTACTAGTAGTGCAAAGTAATCTCCGATCGGCCCGACTGAACTTTTCAAATCCAATTTTCTTCCCTGGATCCGGATCTAGGGACAGGGTTTTCCTTCAAGCTGGTTTTTCGTTTTATTTTTTAACGTGACTGTGGTCACGTAGTGTCCAGTGAGCTGAGCCCTGAGTTCATTGGTGAACCGACCTATCTTCTGTTTTGGAACACCACGTGCCCCCGGAATATATAGCATGCTTCGATTGGACCCTCCATACAGTAGCTTGAACCCTTCTTACTTAGCGATGCACGAACCAGATTCGTGATTCTCAAATTTTGGGGCCCGACGGGAACTCGGAGACTTTTTCCATTGAATATTTCATTACTGATTTGCACATTATCGAAGTTATGGATCTCGGCTCCCTACTCGGCAATATTTGTGCACCTAGTTCTTCAAGTCAATGGCAAGGAAGAAGACAACCCACAGGCTTTGGGTTACTGAAGTGCTTGCTAAACTAGAATCCTGCATGAGCGGAAGGAGTGCAGCGACCGAAATTAAAATTTCAGCGCCGTCGCAATCGCCGTAGCCGAAGCAATCCCGCTGGTAGATGAGACACTACTTGGTCCATCCACACAGTATGCATCTCCCAGAACAAGATTTCCACACGTCGAATTCAAATTCGAGTTCCAAGACTGCAACTGCGCAAAAGTAATTCCATACTCACTCTCTAGAAGAGCACAGTAGTCCCCACTGACAATCACATGCCACTCGTAGCAATCAGACGTGGTGCCAGAAGGTGTTGGTGCCGGCGCAGTAACATAAGAAGCTGTCGTACTTGTGGTCGTGTTGGTACTGTTCCAATTTGCCACTGGACGCACACAATAAGCCAACCCAGGAACCAAGTTGGTACACCCAGCATTGATTGATAGGTTGATCGCCTCAAACAGACTGACTGTGATAGTGTTGTTGAGCGCGACGAGGCTGCAGTCGTCTCCACTTTGCACAACGTAATATTGGCCGCAGTCGGTTGTGGTCCCATATGCCAGGTTGCTTGGAGCGGCAACGGTGGTAGTGGCGTACACGCCGGTTTGAGTAGCTGAAGCGCCGGGAATGGTTGTCCCAGTCCATGTTGCTCCTGCCTGCCCGACACAAACAGCTTGTCCAGCTATCAGGTTGGAACAGTAGCTGTTGATGGTCGGGTTCCAGGAGGTGAATTGGACGAAGGTGATGTCTGCTTCATTACAGATGCCCTCGCAAGTGTCTCCCGGCTGAACAGTGTAAACCTCGCAGGTTTGCGGAAGGCACAATGAAGCGCCTATTATTAACTCAGAAAAATTAAATTTCGGTCCACAACTGGGGGGGGGGGGGGGGGGGGGGGGGGTTTACCATCAAGGTTAGAACAATCGGGGAGCAAGTTGTTGACTGAGATAAGTGCCCCAGTGGAAACATTTTGCGCTTGCGAAATAGCAATGCAGTTATCCCCTGAAACAACTATGTAAGTCTCTTCTGACAAACAACTTGGCGAAGCATAGTTTGCAGGCGCAAATCCGGCAATATCAGTGACATTTGTGGGATTATTTGGGACGTCTGTTGGATAATTGACGTTGCAAAGACTCTGTATAGATGACCAATCGGATGCCATCTCGGAATCGTAGTATGAATATGGCGTTCTTTGGAGAAGCCGGTATAGCTCTAGAACGCATGGGGAGCATGCAACAGACGGTGGTAATGAGGTTGCAGATATATCGTCTGTATAGTTGCTCGAAAGAGTGTTGAAGTAGTCTGTGATCGACAATCTTTAGTCTGATAGCGCGAGAATGCCTCCGATTAAAGGGCCGAAGCAGAAAAATTGACTCACCAATGCATGACGCTCCGGAGATGGGATCTGCCAAACAAGATAGATTGTAGCTCGCCCAATACACATCTCCAAAATATGTCGCGGGATATCCACCCCAAGCCTCATCCTGGCCAGCACAAGCAGATGAGACAGTATTGTGATATGATTCCAGAGATGAACCACAGCTATCGGTGCAAAGGTAGGCGTATATATCATTGTTAATGCCATAAAAATCATCTGCGGCCGCAATATTCACCAGACTGCTGTTGCAGTTGACAGTGCCCTGCAAGGCAGTTAGGCAGGCATCGGAAAATGTCACAGAAGTGCTGTTTGCGATGGAATCAGCATCTAGAACTTGAAACTGTGCCCGGCAGAGGGTAAAAAATGCTGCCAAACCGACCAAGCCGAAAGACTTCATGATGGCCCTTAGGTCTAGTAAAGGAATGGATTTGCGATGGGTAAGGGTCTCTGGGCCTTGAGAAGAGGCAAGTTCGACTTAAGAGACTTAATTAAATCGCAACTATGTCCCCTCATTTAGTTCAGTCCCATCTGCAAGCCTCGTAGTTTTAGCGATATAGCAGAATTAGTAAAGCAATTCGGAAAGCATCATCTGCTCTCGTTCCCGGCATCTCGGTAACCTTGCATGGCAAAAACTGAATCCTGTATCGAGACAGTATTGCAAAACGCGGGACTTCAAAGCGGAGATGTGAAATTTTCCTAAAACTTCACCAATGAGATAGACAAGGCTGCACGATCGAATGATTCCAGTCTAATATCCGCATCGGATCATGCTGTACGGAGTACTGGAGGCGTGTGGCTTGTTTCATAATTGATGTGGTGTTCTCCCCGACGAATGAGATTGAGGTTGGGGAAGGCTTCGGTAATTAAGGGTAGACTGCGCCAAAACCCGCTAACCCGCAAACCCGAAAAAACCCAACCCGCAAAAGGGTTGGGTTTCAGGTTATCTTAGGTAACCCATTTGGTTTTCCAAGGTTGCGGGTTACCCATGCGGATTACTAAACAGTGCAAACATGGGGAGAGTCTAAGCTGCAGATGTAAATTATCCAGTTTTATTAAATTTTGTTGTATTTACTTTTTATACAGTAGACATCCCCCC